>OY282582.1:56653188-56823188 GCA_958299025.2 Drosophila histrio | reverse complement strand
TCTGAGATTAAATTGATCGCCCCAAAAACCAGTTCTATTTTTGTCCCGTGCGAATGCCTTGATTTCTTGTAAAAATCTACAATACGAATAGTTCCTCAAAATCGACCTTAGCATCAATTATAGGGCTAATCAAGAACTACTTTTAATTGGAGAAATAATTTTGAAAATCCGTCTTACTTTGACCTTTTTACCACTTACAATGTGTACGATTGTCCCGTGCGACCTCATGGAAATGCCCATATGCATATTTCTTCAATCAATTCGCTACAACAAACAATTTTGATCACTTTTTTAGACCCTTTACTCTAAAGAAAGGATAAGGGTATATTAAGTTTGTCGAAAAAAAAGCATAGCAGGTCGAAGGAAGTCTAGCAGACACCAGAAAGTAAATATATTCTTGATCAGCATCAACAGCCGAGTCGATATGGCCATGTCCGTCTGTCCGTCCGTCATGTCCGTCTGTCCGTCTGTCTGTATGAGCGCCAAGACCTCAGAGACCATAAGAGCTAGAGTCACCAAATTTTGGTATGTAGGTTGGTCTATGGGTTAAGCAGTACCACCATTAAACGAATATTAAAGCTAGAGTCCCGAATTTGGCACACTGGACGAGGAGCAGGATTCCAATGTATCCTGATTGAATTGAAATTTCATCGCTATCGGATAATAAACTCGGAACAAAACACATTATGACGCAATGTCAACGACTTGCATTCCGAATTCATAGCTTCCTTTCAGAACGAAGCATCCTGTCCACTTAGAGCTTCCTTATAAGATTGTGGCAATGGTATTTCGTTTGTATGGGCAACATTCAAGACATCACATACCTTCTTCGGACATCCCGGCTTACCATTCCGAGGTATGTCTGACCATCCTGGTCTAATCCTAGCGAGCATCAGCTGTTCAGGCTCCTCGTTCACAGCACCCTCTTCCCCAGTACCCTCCTCAGCAGAACTATCCTCAAACTCTTCATTTGATAATAGTTCCCTACTACTATCATCCTCCTGGTGATTATTAACATATTCCCAATCACTTTGTTCTAATTTACCGTCTGCTGGTACTTCAAACTCGAAGTTGTCTAGAATTCATTTATTATACCCTGTGGGGGTATATTAAGTTTGTTAAAAATATGTAACGGGCAGAAGGAAGCATGGCCGACCCAATAAAGTATATATATTCTTGATCAGCATCAATAGCCGAGTCGATATAGCCATGTCCGTCTGTCCGTCTGTCCGTCGGTCTGTCGGTCCGTCGGTCCGTCCGTATGAACGAAAGGATCTCAGAGATGGTAAGAGTTAGAAGCTTGAACTTGGTGTCCCAGCACTGGAAATTTTTGCAGGCAGATCAAGTTTATCTTTTTTTTTGGATGCCACGCCCTCTTTGCCCACAAATTAAGTAAAAGCTTATAAAGCAAGCAGTTTTGTAGCTCAAAAACCTCATACCAAGGGCAGTTTTGTAGCTAGAGACTTGAGATTTGGCACATATGATAAATATTTTGTGGTCAATGTGTCCAGAAAATTTTATCACGATGCCACGCCCCCTTCGCCCTCAAATTAAGTAAAACCTCATAAAGCAAGCAGTTTTCTAGCTCAAAAACCTCATAACAAAAGCAGTTTTGTAGCTAGAGACTTGAGATTTAGCACACATGATAAGTATCTTGAGCTCGATTTGTCCACAAATTTTTATCACGATGCCACGCCCCCTTCGCCCTCAAATTAAGTAAAACCTCATAAAGCAAGCAGTTTTCTAGCTCAAAAACCTCATAACAAAAGCAGTTTTGTAGCTAGAGACTTGAGATTTAGCACACATGATGAGTATCTTGAGCTCGATTTGTCCACAAATTTTTATCACGATGCCACGCCCCCTTCGCCCACAAATTAAAAAATAAAGAACTACTAGAGAATTTCATCTGGAGTGAATTTGAACGGGTTCCTGTAGACCCACAGGGTATATTACGGTCGGGGTCCCGACTGTTCCGCTTGTTTTCTATCTGTTATGTTGCGTAGAATCCGATTCTGCAGCACCTGGATACGCTTATAATTACATTTGGCTGCGATCCGCCAAATCTGTATACCATAAAGCCATATTGGCAGTACTCAATGGACATACACCGCCCTCTTACATCTAAGCGGCAAGGTGCTCTTTCTACTGACGAGCCAACGCAGTTGCTGAGTCCTCAGGTTACATTTGTTTACCGTGGCCTTAAGATGTGGCCCAACGTAATGCCAAGATATTTCGCTTGCGACGGCTGGTCCAGAGTAACTCCTTCTAGCTGGATTTCAGGAACGCTTCTAAGCGTTTTGAGTGTAAAGCAGAGGTTTGTTGTTTTCAGCGGATTGATCTTCAGATTCCACCGTTTGCACCAGGCTGCAAGAGTATTAAAAATCTCCTGTAGTCCATTAGTTGCTTCTCTGCAACAGCTGGAATTATAGATGACTGCGATGTCATCTGCATAGGTCGCAATAAGTGCCTTGGAAGGAGCAACCATATGTTGACAGTTGGGGCTGGGTATATCGGCAGTATACAGCGAATAAAGCAGCGGTCCAAGAACTTTGCCCTATGGAACTTCTGCTCTCATTAGGTAGTTGTTAGAGTATGTGTCCCTTACCGTGACCTTAAACTCACGTCCTTCGAGATATGACCTTAAAAGACCATAATAGGGTGCAGGTAGTAGATTTTGGCCATCATGCCACACCTTGTTGAAAGCTTGCTGCATATCAATGAAGACTGCATTGGAGTACTCCAGGTCGTCAAAGGCTTGCAAGATGTGCTTTACCAATCTGTGGACTTGTTCTACAGTGCCGTGTCCCTCTCGAAAGCCGAATTGATGAACAGGCAAGATATTGCTTTGTCTGTTATTCGATTGGTAATGAGTCTCTCCCACAATTTAGAAAGTGAGGGTAGCTAGAATTCACTAAGCACAGCATCACATTTTTCGACCACTTAACGTTTCTCTTTATCATAAGTACAACAACCTGTATGCCTTTGATACCAGTGAGTATCCCACAAGCCGGTATTCCATTCCTCTCCATTCCATGTTCTCGCGAACATTAGTGTAATATAACTTAAAGCTACTGTTGGTGATCTATTCCATATATAGCATGCTGTTTCTATTGCCTCTGCCCATAAAAACTCTGTCATTCAAGAATGTAAAAGTAAGCATCTCATCATCTCCACCAAAGTGCGATGGCCCTTTCAGCGACTTTATTTTCCTGTGGATATTGTGGGACCGTAATGCTGCATTTAGACTAGTTGACAAACAAGTTGACAATGTTGATATCAACTTAATCAATCCTAGTGTAAACAGCTATCAACTTGATCAACTGTTGCGTTGCCTGTAGATTGACAAAAATGTCAGTTGACCTTACGAGTCTGAACATAGTGTAAATGCATTTTGTCAACAGTTGAAGTCACTATTGGCGCGTTGACAACCCAAAATTAAGTTGACATCATGTTCATTTGTTTGTTTTGTGTTGGCAAACTTTATGTACATATATAGAGGTGGCAACACTTCGATTAGACATCCGATATAATTAATATTGTCTGTTTGTTTTAACAGTGCAGCTTATAAAAACACATGGTATATCAATATTTGGCCGCCTTTTAACTGGCTGATCTAAATACAGATCTTGAACCATTTTCCTTTTAATTGCTAATGCCATTGTACTCATTTTATATTATAGCAATCAAATTTCATATTAATAAGTTTTAAAATATATATGCTTGAGTACTTATCACTGCTTCGAAACATAAACAATATACAATATCGATGAATATGACTCTCGATACACACACAATATCGACGTCAACAATAAATGCATTAACAACGTAAACATCAACGAATGTGCATATCAACTAGTTTAAATTACTGTCAACTTCATCTTCAACGCGTTGTCATCTTGAGAGTTGCTCAACTCAAAAATTAGTTGGCAAACCAGTTTTTTTGTCAACTCAGTCAACTAATGTAAACACAAGTAATGTGTTGAGCTTGAATGCCAATTGTTGATATCGCGAGAATTGACGATGCGTCAACTAGTCTAAATGCAGCATAAGTTGACGCTGAATTTCTTCGATAATTTCAAAGCAAATAATATACTGATTAGACTCGAAGGCCCAACTAATTACATTAGATAGTTAATTCTATAAGTTATCTAATTTAAATAAATAAATATTATACTGATCAAGTTGAAATATCGAAGTGCATTCAGTTAAAAGTTAGGCAACAGAGATATTTCATACTCAACTCCAGTTTGATTGACACTTGAAGCATCAACAATTCTTCAATTCATATTTCACTGTCAGAACTCAATTAATAGTAGCAAATCAAACAGTTTTCAACTATATTCTGATTACATTTGAAACATTTGTGCACAAAGTTCTAAGCTGCTTTCAATTCACTTGGTATTTAATTGAATTCAGATTGATTTGAAAACACAATTTGTGATGCAATGAAATACTTTGAGTGAAGTGATTTGCTTCATATCGAATTTCCTTTTCATTATTAAATTAATATATTGAAATGTTTAGAAATCATCTATAAATCAGTATTTATATAGCATTTCTGTATCCAATTTTAAACCATTTCCCATAGAATACTGGTTAATATTTGTTCTTCTTTGACAAACCTCCTCGAAAGCAAAAAAAAAGACCTGTCAACGTTTGATATGTGGAATCTGGATCTGGTTCTCATTTCTGTTGCTGTTCTTGTTTCAGTTGCTGTTACTGTTACTGTTGGTTCTCTCTGTGTGTGTGTGTGTGTGTGTGTGTGTGTGTGTGTGTGTGTCCTGTTGTCCAGCTTGTCTGGGTTTGCGCAATGCGTATTCTTTGCCCATTTATCATTTGTCATGTTGTGAATCTTTAGCCGCCCCAAAAAGCTGACACGCCTCCCCCAACTGCCAGCACACACACACGCTCTCGGGGTCAACGTAACCGGTTGACAGTGTCAGTGCACCAGCAGCAGCAGCAGTAAGTTTACCAATTGCCACGCCCCCCCGCCCCTCCCCACCATCCGGCCCGCCCCCCATTTGCTGGCTTTATATAATCGAAACCTTCTGTCATTTTCTTGTCATTCTGTTTGCGTTGTTGTTGTTGTTGCCAGACCCTGTACTCAGGAAAAGGAAAAGGTATATTAGGCAGTGTGGGGCTTATTGGTTCAAAGCCCGCCACAAATGTTTTTAAAATAGTACAAAAGTGTAAGAAAGTCTAGCAGACTCCTTAAGGTTCTTGATCAGTATTAACAGCCGTGTCGATATAGCCATGTCCGTCTGTCCGGCTGTCCGTCTGTCCGGCTGTCCTGCTGTATGAACACCAACATCTCAGAGACTATAAGAGCTAGAGTAACCAAATTTGGTGACAGTATTCCTGAGTCTTCCACAAAGGTTAAATTTGCTTTAGATTTTTGCCACGCCCTTAAACGCCCCCAAAAATCGGAAAAATAAACATTTTGGAATCCCATAAATCAAGAATTATTAAACTTACAGTATTGAAAACATCTTTAAAGATGCATCGCGATCGGATAACAAACTCGGAAGTTATTCCAAACACAAGAAGAAGAAGAGAACAGAGACGCTACAACGAACTATGGAGAATTTTGCTCATTTTTAAGGAAATAATTAAAGCCTCAATAACGAATCAAAATATTTGGATCTACTAGTTGTTCGCATTGGGCTTTTATTATTAACAGAAAATTGAGCGGAATTAGGTAGGCGTCTTTTTATACCCTGTGCCCATTAAAATACGGCAAAAAAGGGTATAATGAACTTGTGTGAATGTATGTAACAGGCAGAAGGAAGCATCTCCGACCCTATAAAGTATATATATTCTGAATCAGTATCAATAGCCGAGTCGATTGACACTTGTCTGTCTGTCCGTCCGTCTGTTCGTCCTTCCGTCCGTCTGTTCGTCCTTCCGTCCGTCCGTCCGTCTGTCCGTCCGTCTGTCCGTCCGTCTGTCCGTCCGTCTGACCGTCTGTCCGTCCGTTCGTCTGTCTGTCCGTCTGCCTGTCCGTCCCTCCGTCTGTCCGTCCGTTCGTCTGTCTGTCCGTCTGCCTGTCCGTCCCTCCGTCTGTCCGTCCGTCTGTCCCTCCGTCCGCCGTACGTCCGTCCGTTCGTCCGTCAGTCCATCTGTCCGTCCGTCCGCCCGTCCGTCTATCCGTCCGTCCGTCCGTCTGTATGTCCGTCTGTCTGTCTGTTCGTCCGTCCGCCTGTCCGTCCGTCCGTCCGTCTGTCCGTCCGTCCGTCCGTCCGTCTGTCCGTCCGTCCGTCTGTCCGTCCGTCCGCCTGTCCGTCCGTCCGTCCGTCTGTCCGTCCGTCCGTCCGTCCGTCTGTCCGTCCGTCCGTCTGTCCGTCCGTCTATCCGTTCGTCCGTCCGTCTGTATAAACGCGTCGATCTCAGCAACTATAAGAGCTAGAGACTTCAAATTTGGAATATTTGAGTATTTTGAGTTACTATCCCATTTTCCCATAACAACATATTCGTTTTGAGTTTCGTATGAAACAAGAAGATCAGCGACTCACAATGAGAGTCAGTCGACGCTGAGAGCTGCGAGCAGCAAATTGCACAGATGAAAACAATTATTAAATCGTGAAGAATATCTTTTGTTTAACCCAAGAAGTGGGCTTAATTATTAAACATTTACTATAATTTGTAAGGAAAACATTGAATCTTGAAATTACCTAAAATAAATATTATAATTTATCATCCCTACATATATGTATGTATACATAAGTAAAATTAATCCCATTATAATGAAAATTCATTTTGTAAGACCAGCACAGGGTATCCTACAAGTCGCGTGCGCTCAACTGACCGACTAGTGATTAATTAGAATAGTTCTTATATTAAATTTAATATCTATCTTCACAAAATTTGCTATCCTAAATTTTTGGGGCTTGAACAAGCTTTCGTCACCAGAGTTTTACCTCGTGTATAGTTTTTTTTTTGGGGGGGAGGGGGTAATATGACCGATTTCTTGTATACATGTTTGGTAATATAACATTTCTATCATAGTATTTAAAAACTAAACAATTTCCACATCAATAGTCGCTGTCCAGTGTTGCCAGACTGTTGCAAAGAATAATTCTTTATGCAAACAACATCGATTGAAAGAGATAAATCTAAATATATATATACTAGATTTAAATCTAATCCCATTATAAACAAAGTATTATTTGTTCCACTCACAAAACTAAGAAGTTTCATTTAAAAGGACTGAAATACTTTTGTGTATATAATAAAAATGTAATGGAAATTAACACTGAAGATAAAATTAAGAGGACTGAAAAGAAAGCGAAGTCTTCAGTTATGTCAAATTACTAGACGAAAGATGAAATTTTGCTTGAAAAAAAAAATACAAACAAGGCTCTGGAACTTTAGCTGTTTATTTTGAAGAAAATTGCCATTATACTCTCTAATATAAATTAATTGTTTATTATTACATCTACTATTGTATTATATTCTGAATTTACTTATATGCTCTGCTGGATTTAATTTCATTAAACATTTTGTATCAAATTGTTTTATTATTTAGAGGGAAACATAAATTATTTCCTGACTTTAACGATAACAATTAATTCAAAATCTTTAAGATATAAAATTTATTCTTTTTCGACTTAACACATTTAAATAATTTAACTAAATAATTTATATTCTGTTTGATTTTTATGAACTCGTTACTCTATTTTACCGATGTCTGTTTATTGAAATTTAATTAAAACACATATGACATTTCAAAAACAATGATAACTTTTATTCCCCAGCTAACTATCATAATTTATTGCATATATAATAGATGATTGATCTACTCAACTGATCTACTTAAACATTGTCAGATTTTGTAATTATTTTATTTTATTTTCTTACAGATATGCACAGGGTCTGTCACAGTCGTGTTTGCTCAATTGTAGCCTTTTCTACCAGTTTCTTTCTCTTCTCTGTGTGTGTGTGTTGTTTTTAATGCATTTCGTGGCATTATTGCGTCGCGTCCAACGTGCCGTATACGCAATGTGCACTGCAATTTTCGTTTTATTTCTTTGCTGTTGTAATGTGTGTTGTTGTTGTTGTTGTTGTTCTTGTTGTTGTTGTTGTTGTCGTTGTTGTCTGCCAAAAACTGTCACAACGTTGAAGTGCAACTGACCTCATTTATAGAGTCCTGTCTCTCATTTTCCAACAAATACTTTTTTTTGTTGTATTATTTTTTGGCTTTTCGTTTTGTAGCTCAACGCCTCTCTAAGTGGGCGTGGACCCTTCTACTGCTTTTGGCATTTAATTGCAAATTTTACGCTTGTTCTAAATTTGCTTCACACACACACACACACACACACACACACACAGTGAGTGAGAGACACTTTTGTGTATATGTATACATCTCATAATTGCCAAATGCACTGAGTGCTGCACGGGCCATAAACTGCCACGCCCCCACACGAAGCACATTACCACCCAGTGCTATCTTCCCTTAAACTCTCCCTTCCCTTCCCTTCCCTTCCCTTCCCTTCCCATCCCTTTGTGTTGTATGTACTAGTATATCGTGTTCATTAGCCTGGGATTCTGTTTGGCATTTTTGAACATTTTTCAGCAGCCACAACAAAATGCCAAGCGGTTTTCATGTTTGCTTGCAGTGCTGCCAATTCATTATTTTTCCAGATAGATCTGTCCTTTTTTTTTGTTTGAAAGGAATTTGCTGGCGCTTTTTGATACTTTTTGATACTTTTTTAATTTAGCAAAGCTTGTGACACGGTTAGCCGCAAAATTCTTTTGACCAAGTCGAGTATTTTGTATACTTTGTCAGCTTTAAAACGAATGCATTGATATTTGAATTAGGTAGCAGGAAGCAAGCAGTTGTTGTTAACCGGGTTGAGTGTTATAGCCCTTGATGTATAATATATGTATACTATATGTGGGTTGGTATATTCCTTTGTAGTACATCAATTCCTGTCTGCATCAATCCCTAGACAACAAGACAACGAGCAAAGACAAAATCAACGAGTTAAGGCAACGCACAGTGGCTCGTTTTCTCATTCTACTTTGCAAAAATCATATCTTTTGATCCAGGTAAGATATCACCAAAATTTAAAAGGGGTTTAATAAAGAATACCTGTCGCTTTGAAATGAGTGTAAGATCTTAAAAATCGGACGACAGATAAATTTTCAGCAGGTGTTCAAAGTTGGATTTTGTGTTTATACGATGATTTTCGTGAAACGCGACATTCATCGTATGCTTTTTTCTGAAATTTATGTGTAAATTTGTGATTCTTTATACATAATTATATGTAAATTAATGTTTTAAATACATCTTAACACTAAAGATAACAAATTTGATGGATTTCATGTTTCAAATACATATATATCGTATAAATTCCTGTAAAAACAAAATGTAATTTCAATTAAACTTTTATACTATATATTTGAATAAATTTATATTTATATAAATAAATAACAATAAAACTATTCAATTAATGTCCTTGTTAATTTAATTTTCCTCAGCTATGTCTTCAAGTTCGTAACCTATGTACATTAAATCTACCATTTCTTTAGTATAAAACTCTTGCAGTTCTTTGCGACTTCACACAATTCTTTTTGTTGATATCAGTGGATCTGAAGAAACTGATAACTTATTAAAATAGTCTTAATTTTGTCTTTACCGTGTCACCTTGCAACTATTCGAGTACCTATATTTCTTGTACTCCTTGTTTATAGATTTCTGGACTTCTTCTAATAATTCCCCGATTGACAGACATTGGTTTTCGTTAAGATCTCCTCCGTGTACCAACATTTTATGAAGTTTGTTTTTGATCTTGTCGACCTCCGTCATATTTTCCTTAGCAAAGTATACTGTACTCACGGTCAATGTAAACTCTTCTTAGCTTGGAACATCCATAAACATCTGAAATACATCTCGAATTTTGGAAGACATTTTGCGGTTTCAATATTTGATTTATATTACATTATACTAATCAGCACCGATTTTGTTTAATATCGTGATGGTTGCCAAAAGTAGACTGTGATACAATGCACCTAAATATTTGAATATATACCCTTAATCCCTACTATTAATTACCAACTTAAGATTAAACATGTGTAGTCATTTAAAATTTACAAACTTAGATAATTGGGTTTGGTAAACGTGGAAATTGAGTACGAAATAGGCTTATAAATAACATAATCACTACCTGTTTGCTTGGGTTACATTAGTATATTTAGATAGACAATGAATTCTTAATATTATATTTATGTAAAGTGTTCAATAAAAGGTCTAGTTCAACGGAAACACGTTCAAATAACGACCATTCCGTACAGTAGGTTGCGCAAAAATGCGAGCCCGGCGCCATTTTGGGTGCGCCACAACGCAATTTTGACCCAGTTAAAAGCGTTGTGCGTGAATTGTTTATTAAATAAAAAGTTAACTGGCACTTCTTGGCGCCTAGACTTTCTTGAAGTTGTTGCCGAAATATCCACGGAATAACGTGTATATACCCGTTTGCCTGGAGAAGCCTGGACTTTATGCTAAAAGTCTATCTAAAGTTAAAAAACAATGTCAAAAATAGTGCTTTAGTAAAAATATTATTTAAAATACTTCAAAACAAAAAAATAACAACATTTTTATACCATTCGCTTTAGAATCGACTCACCTATTAGGTAAAATTAAGAAACTGAATATTCATAGAACCATTTGGATGCAATTTCATCGCAAAAATGAAAAATTGTTCATAAAAAAACATTTTTATGAAAAATCGAATTTTTTTTTCATGATTGATGGGCTCTACCGCCGAAACCGTTTGCCCAAATTAAAAAATCTAAACGGATTTATAAATTTTGGACAATTCTCTATCAAACTGCATTTAAGGATTTTCCATGGCGAGAAATGACCGATTTCTTTTTTGCCACGTGAGTCTCGTGAGTGAGCCACTGTGCAACGTAGGAGAGTTCACTCTCAGGCGAATTCACTCTCAGGCGAGTTCAGTCTCAGGCGAATTCACTCTCAGGCGAACTGACTCTCAGGCGAATTCACTCTCCGGCAAATTCACTCTCAGTCGAAATCACTCCCAGGCGAATTCACTCTCAGGCGAATTCGAGCTCAGGCGAATTCACTCCCAGGCGAATTAACTCTCAGGCGAATTCACTCTTAGGCGAATTCACTCTCAGTCGAATTCACTCTCAGGCGAATTCACTCTCAGGCGAATTCACTCTCAGTCGAATTCACTCTTAGGCGAATTCACTCTCAGTCGAATTCACTCTCAGGCGAGTTCACTCTCAGGCGAATTCACTCTCAGGCGAATTCACTACCAGGCGAATTCACTCTCAGGCGAATTCACTACCAGGCGAATTCACTCTCAGGCGAATTCACTCTCTGGCGAATTCACTCTCAGGCGAATTCACTCTCAGGCGAATTCACTCCCAGGCGAATTCACTCTCAGGCGAATTCACTCTCAGGCGAATTCACTCTCAGTCGAATTCACTCTCAGTCGAATTCACTCTCAGGCGAATTCACTCTCAGGCGAGTTCACTCTCAGGCGAATTCACTCTCAGTCGAATTCACTCTCAGGCGAATTCACTTTCAGGCGAATTCACTCTCAGGCGAATTCACTCTCAGGCGAATTCACTCTCAGGCGAATTCACTCTCAGGCGAATTCACTCTCAGGCGAATTCACTCCCAGGCGAATTCACTCTCAGGCGAATTCACTCTCAGGCGAATTCACTCTCAGGTGAATTCACTCTCAGGCGAATTCGCATCAGCATAACCGAGTGACGTAAGAAGATCGAAGACAGAGTCGCCGATGGAAGTTGCAGTTCGGCCTTTGACGTGGAAGGTTGCAAGAACATCAGCTCAATCGGCGAAAGATTACTAAGTTTATCTTCTATTAAAATACTGTACTTACTCAATTATATAATCAACCCTACATATACATATATATATTAATGATTTACCAACATATATGATGTAAATATCTTGACTTTTATAAGAAGAGTTGTAATAACGCAAATTTGGCGAAACTGTCTATTGTAGGCAAATAAATGGAGTCAATTCCTAACACTGACCTTTTGGGCATCACGTTTGGGTATAAAGAGCATGGATCGAAGGTCAAAGTCATTACACTCCTTCACAATAATGTTAAATTATCACATTCACTGTGAACCAAAAATATTACGACGGCACATTTGGTTCATTCGTCAAATGTTCGGTTCGTCAACATTCAATCTGAGTGTTGACATTCGTTGCCAACGAATTTCACTAATTTTTTTATCGAACACACAATTTTTATAAATATGAACAGTCGATGTTATAAACAAACTTAATATACCCCCACAGGGTATAAAAACCAGTCGGAAAGGCTACAGTCGAAGTCGACTATGGGAGACCCTTTACTTATTCTTCAAAAAGGAAATAAGAGTGACACTAATAGTACCCCATAGCGCGTTGTAACGTCAACATGCTCTTCTTCTTCCTTTGGCCTGACACTGAGTAAAATTGTGCTTTGAATAACTTCCGAGTTTATTATCCGATCGTAATGAAATTTTCAGAATACATTAGAACTTCGATGACTGTTCTGTGTGCCAAAATTCAAGGCTCTTGTTTTAAAATTAACCATTATATTGGATTTTAAATTTTTTTTTCGAGATTATTATCCGATCGCAATGAAATTTCCAGGAGACATTAGGAACTTGATACCCGTCCTGTGTGTTTAAATTCAGGACTCTAGCTATAATATTTTTCATTTTATGGGATTTCAAAAATTTTGTTCTCGACTTACGGAGGCGGAAGGGGGCGTGTCAAAATTTTAAGATAAACTTGATCTGCTTATCCCATAGACGAACCAGCATACCAAATTTGGTGACTCTAGCTCTTATAGTCTCTGTGATCTAGGCGCTCTTACAGACAGACAGACAGATGGACGGACAGACAGACAGACGGACGGACATGGCTATATCGACTCGGCTGGTGATGCTGATCAAGAATATATATACTTTATGGGGTCTGCCGGACTTCCTTCGACCTGTTACGCACATTTTTTTTTGACAAACTTAATAGACCCGTTTTACTTTTTTAATGTAAAGGGTCTAAAAATAGAGCGTAAATACACATTATCCATTATCCAGATTATTGTTACAACTTTTAAATTAATTATCTAACGTCTTTTAATAATTATAATTCAACTAACGACTGTAATATGTTTATCAAAATAAAGCCTGGAACCTGGTGATTTAGTAGACTTAATAGTATAAGTTTGGAAATACTGTTAAAATTTGTCCAACCAAACAGATCGCAAGTTGTGAGAAAGAAAGTACAAAATGTTTAATGGAATTTAATACGTAGTTCTTTATTAAATATTTTGTGCTCTTCATGACATACATGTAACATAGGGTATAAGTTGAAGCTGCGACAAGCAGTATTAAGATTAAAGGAATATCGATACCAGGAGTGTTATCGATATTGGCGGCCGCATAGAGTCGGAGTCAGTCGGAGTGAGTCGGAGTCAGGCGAGGAACACAATTGGAACAAGCCGATCAGTCGAGCGGGCGCGACAGTAGGATAGCCTGTGCAGGTCTTCAAAGAAAAGTATTTTCATTATAATGGGATTTAAATATATCGCTTGAAGTCGATTTTGCTTGCATCGAGAGTAGGTAGCTTGCGATAGTCTGGCAACACTGGACTGCAGCTGTTGATTGTTTATGTTTAGCGCCACAGCAAAAGAAATGCAAATCAAACATACATGACCAAACGCGTATTTTCGTTCATTATGTCGTCGGCGCGGCGCAGCGACTGCGCTGCATAAATTTGTTTATTGAATAACTTCTGAGTTTAATATCCGATCGTACCAAAATTTGTAGAACACATTGAGAGTAGGCTACTTATTATGTGTGCCAAATTTCAAGTCTCTAGCTATAAAACTGCTCTTGTTATCAGCTTTTCCGAGTTATGGGAGAAGGGGGCGTGGCATCGCGATGAAATTTTCAGGACACATTAATCCCAAGCTTTTTATCATGTGTGCCAAATCTCAAGTCTCTAGCTTTAACATTGCTTATGTTATGGTGATTTTCCTAATTTTAAAACCAACGGGACATGATATCGAAAATTGAAAATAAACTTGATCTGCGTATGGTATTCAGGAACCTACATTCCAAATTTGAAGTCTCTAACTCTTATAGTTGCTGAGATCCACGCGTTCATACAGACGGACGGACGGACGGACGGACGGACGGACGGACGGACAGACGGACAGACGGACAGACAGACGGATAGGTGTAAATCGACTCGGCTATTGATACTGATCAAGAATATATATATACTTTATAGGGTCGGATATGCTTCCTTCTTCTGCCTGTTACATACATTCACACAAATTCATTATAGCCTTTTTTGCCCATTTTCAATGGGCACAGGCTATAAAAAGCAACATCGAGGTCAGTCGATATCAGCCGAAAAGGAATAGTCAATGAGGAAGCCGAGCACAGAGACATCTACAAATATTGAAAGCCGTAAGACGTAAAAGAAGCCGATCCGCCGTTTAATTAACTTTAATAATAAGCTTAATAATAATAAACACCGCTTAATATAATAATAACCTTACATACATATGAATGCGAACTAACTTTACTTTCTGTACCCTCGAATAGATTCAGAATGTATGGTTTAAATTCAAATAAGGATACCAGATCAGGCAGATGGAAGCATCTCCGACCCTATAAAGTATTTATGTATATTCTTGACCAGTATCAATAGCCGAGTCCGTCTGTCCGTCCGTCAGTATGAACGCGTGGATCTCAGCAACTATAAGAGCTAGAGACTTCAAATTCTTGATCAGTATCAATAACCGAGTCGATTGACACCCATCCGTCTGTCCGTCCGTTTGTCCTTCTGTCTGTCTATCATTCCGTATGTCCCTCCGTCTGTCTGTCCGTCCGTCTGTCCCTCCGTCTGTCCCTTCGTCTGTCCCTCCATCTGTCCGTCTGCCCGTCCCTCCGTCTGTCCCTCCGTCTGTCCCTCCGTCTGTCCCTCCGTCTGTCCCTCCGTCTGTCCCTCCGTCTGTCCCTCCGTCTGTCCCTCCGTCTGTCCCTCCGTCTGTCCCTCCGTCTGTCCCTCCGTCTGTCCCTCCATCTGTCCGTCAGTCTGTCCCTCCGTCTGTCTGTCTGTCCGTCCGTCTATCCGTCTGTCCCTCCATCTGTCCGTCAGTTTGTCCCTCCGTCTGTCTGTCTGTCCGTCCGTCCATCCGTCTGTCTGTCCGTCCGTCTGTCCCTCCGTCTGTCCCTCCGTCTGCCCCTCCGTCTGTCCCTCCGTCTGTCCGTCAGACTGTCCCTCCGTCTGTCTGTCTGTCCGTCCGTCTATCCGTCTGTCCCTCCATCTGTCCGTCAGTCTGTCCCTCCGTCTGTCTGTCCATCCGTCTGTCCCTCCGTCTGTCCCTCCGTCTGTCTGTCTGTCCGTCCGTCTGTAGTTTATACAAACTAGACTCTTAGTTTTAAAGCTATCTAGATATTGCCGTTTGTTTTCTGATCAACATATAGTAGCTGTCATTGGAACGATCAGTTCACAATTAAGTACAGGACTCTGCAAGTGTTTTTCCATTTCTGTCCCTATTCTTTTTTTTGAGTGCCGTCTAAGCCGTTTTTTCTTATCGCTGGTTGGCAGCACTGATTGCATGTTGCACTTTGCCGTTGCAGGGCTATTTATGATTTGCAGAATTGCAACTGGAGCCCAAATGCAAATGCATACCCCGAACCTAAAACCCCTCAAAAGATGCAACCCAAAACGTAGACAAAACTCGGAGTCGGCATTGATGACGGCAACAACAACATGTGGCAAGGCTGCCAGCATTGTTGCAATTCATCATTTGACAGTGTGTTGGGGATGGGGGCAAGAGAAACGCATTTCAGGCAACACGCAAAGCAGCAGCAACAACAACAGCAACAACAACAACAACAACAACAACAACAACAACAACAGCAACAACAACAGCAACAACAACAACAGCAACAACAACAGCAACAACAGCAACATCAGCAACTGTTGCAACTTTAGTGGCAATCAGTTTTGGCAAAAAGGGATGCGGCAGCTGCGGCATTTTCTGAAAGTATGCCACATGCAGGCGTTTCTATGATGGACTGTGGGCGTGGCATGTGGTTACAGGGTGTGTGTGCTAGTGCGACTAGAGGCGTCGGCGGGGGCGTGGCAGTGGGAGACGACAGCGCAACCAAATTGCTACTCAAATGCTTGACAAGCGCAACAAAAAAGTGAACCACAAGTTCTTGTGGTTAAAGGCAGACAAATAAATGGGATCGACTTGAAGTTACCCTGTAAATCTAATGATGATTTGTGACAAGACTTACTCAATTATTGCAGAAATCGATTGTAGTCGATTATTCAGTCGTTAAAAGAGATATACAACAAAAAGAACACTATATGCATAGAGAAATCTCAGCAATACTATGTTAGAATGGAGTATCCTGGAAACGGAATGTACTTTTATATAGAGATTTTATCATACAAATTTAATTTAAATTTATTTCTTACCAAGCCAAAAAGAATTATAAAATAATACTTACATGTAATATTTGTATATGGGCATTTCCATGAGGTCGCACAGGACAATCGTACACATTGTAAGTGGTAAAAAGGTCAAAGTAAGACGGATTTTCAAAATTATTTTTCCAATTAAAAGTAGCTGTTGATTAGCCCTATAATTGGTGCTAAGGTCGATTTTGAGGAACTATTCGTATTGTAGATTTTTACAAGAAATCGAGGCATTCGCACGGGACAAAAATAGAACTGGTTTTTGTGGCGATCAATTTAATCTCAGATTTCAGCGAAAGTTTGGGCAATATATTCACGCAAGTTTCTGATAAATGTTATGCATTGATGTCTCTTTAAAATGGTTAAAGTTTTGCTCAAATATGATTTCTAGTTTTTTTTTAAATTAAATAAATCTGCGATAATGCAAAGCCAAAATTATCGTAACTAGCAATCGCATACTTTCTTATACATTATTTGTTGACTCTTTGTACCTTTTCCAAAGATTTGGAGTACCATAAGACAATGCATAATAAATTATTCTGAGAATTTGTATCAAAACAAAATGTACACTAGAAATGCCCAAATGAGAAAAGTTGCACTTGTTTGACGTTGCAACCCAATATCTCGAAATGGGTTATAAATAAAGACGAAATTTTGTTACATTAGCTAAATTTCATTGTTTTCCTATTAAAATATCGACTATACACTCTATTTTTATAATGAAACAAGTGGTTTTTAAACACTTTCAATGTTTTGGTCTCGGTGGACCTTTTGGTGGAAATGCCCATATCTAAATATTTATATAATACACATGGAAAATCAAAATTTAATACACATGCCAAAGATAAGAAAATACCAAAAATACCGAAGAAAAAAGTATATTGAAAATACTATTCCATACTTTTTGGTATTTTTGAACTTATTGCAGTTTTTAGTATGTGCATTTAGTTTATATTTTCTATTTGTTTTATACAAATGCGAATAACATTTATTATCTATTTATTTTCAATTTTATTTATTTATTACGACTAAAAACAGTCGACAAAAAATTATGGAATAATTTTTATAATAAATTTAAAATATAAGAAAAGTAACAATTAAAATTACTTTCAAAATTAAATATTATTTTGAATAAAAACTGAAAAAAGAAAAGTTTAAGAACGCATTAAAGGGGTAAACAAAATTATGACTTTGAGGGAGCCAACATTATTTGTAAGGATTGGGGAAGAACTCCAGAAAAAAGCCAATCAGATCAATAAGTATTATTGATTTAGTATTAAAGTTAGTATTGATGTAAGTATAAACATAATTATTAATGCAGTAAGAGTATACTTAATAATACAAGAGCTAGTATTATAATGAACAATATTAGTAGTATTAGTAAAAAAGTTTAAAGTATAGGTATCAGTATGAGTATTAGTTTATATATTATTTGTTATATTTAAGTATTAGATTATATAATATTTATATTATATATTTATATAAAGTATTTGTATTATATTTATATTTAAGTATTAGATTTAGAACGAAGTTAAGGATTTCGCACAATTTTAATTTAATTTATGTCTAATATATCCTTAAAAGGAGATAAACTTTTGTTATACATTTGTATTAGTTTAATTTAAATAAAACGATTTATGAATGATAATTATTTCCATAATTTTTGCTGCCTGTGTAAAATCGTTGACAAATTTACCCAATCATTGTCATGGAAAGAGGGTATGAACGGAATGAAATCCTTCATTAAGGAACTTGTTTTTTTGCAGGGTATCTAACAACATATTTTCCTGGATGTATGTAATCTATCATCTGCCTTAAACTACTTGTATATCATGTAGAATAAAGTACTTTCGCTTTGAGTTTTTTTCTTACCTCGAGTAAGATATTTTGAATGCGTCAGTGTCAGAGTTAGGAAGAATTAACTTTCTACTTTTATTGCACTTTCTATTTTGTACTCTCCAGTTTTCCATCTCTACTCTTTAATCGCATCTTCAATTTTATCTTCTCTCCAATATCTGCTCATCTATTTCCGGTTCTCATATTATTTCACATGTACTTTTATTTCTGTATAACTTATTATCTTCTTATTTCTATCTACTTTCTGATTTTCAGTCTATAGTTTTTAATCTCGATTTTCTCTTTCATTTCGTACTCTCCAACTTTAATGTTCTTTTACTTATTAAATATACATATTCCTGTCTACTATTCAATCTTTTGGGTTTCCACTTATCATCCCACAACTCTCCACTCTCTCTTTAAAATGCTCCTTATTTACAATTTTAGTTCATTTTTTTTCCACTTTATTTTAATACGCTTTTTTTACTCTACATTATACACTCTTCCCTTTACATTATAAACTTTACAGTCTACACTATCTACCCTACACTATCCACTCTACATTATATATTTGCCCACATTACTCTCCACTCAACATTCTACAGTCCATACTATAAATACTACATTCTATACTATAAATTATACACTTTCCACTCTACATTCTACACTCTCTACTTTACACTCTCCACTCTACATTATGCACTCTCTTATGTACAATCTCCGCTCTGCAATTCACAGTCCCTACTCTACATACTAAATACTACGAATATTCTCTCCACTCCATAATATCCACTTAACACTCTCCACTCCACATTCTTCACTCTAAACTCCCCATTTTATAATCTCCACTTCACGCTCTCCACAACACACTCTCCACCCCACACTCTCCACTTCACACTCTGCACTTCACACTCTCCCCTTCACAATCTCCACTCCGCACTCTACACTCCACACTCTCCACTCCACACTGTCCACACCACGTTCTCCACACCAAACTATCCACTCCCCATTCTCCAATTCAAACTATCCACTCCACACTCTCCACTTCAAACTGTCCACTCCACACTCTTCACTCCAAACTCTCCACTCCATACTCTCAACTTCACACTCTTCACTCCACTTCAAACTCTCCACTCCAAACCCTCCACTCCAAACTCTCCACTCCACACTCTCCACTTCAAGCTCTTCACTACACACTCTCCACTCCACAATCTCCACTTCACACTCTCCACTTCAAACTATCCCCTCCACACTCTCCACTCCAAACTCTCCACTCCATACTCTCCACTTAACACTCTTCACTAAACTCCAAACTCTTCACTTCACACTCTCCACTTCAAGCTCTTCACTACACACTCTCCATTCCATAATCTCCACTTCACACTTTCCACTTAACACTCTCCACTCCACACTCTCCACTTCACATTCTCCACTCCACACTTTTCACTACACAATCTCCACTCCAAACTCTCCACACCAAACTATTCCCTACACAATCTCCACTCCACACTCTCCACTCCACACTCACCACTTCAAACTATCCACTCCACACTCTCCACTCCACACTCTCCACTCCACACTCTCCACTCCACATTCTCCACTTCACACTCTCCACTCAACACTCTCCACTCTACACTCTCCACTTCACAGTCTCCACTATAAACTCTCCACTCCACACTCTCCACTCCACACTCCACACTCTCCACTCCACACTCTCCACTCCACACTCTCCACTCCACACTCTCCACTTCACACTCTCCACTCAACACTCTCCACTCCACACTCTCCACTTCACAGTCTCCACTATAAACTCTCCACTCCACACTCTCCACTCCACACTCCACACTCTCCACTCCACACTCTCCACTCTACACTCTCCACTCTCCACTCTCCACTCTCCACTTCACACTCTATACTCTACACTCTCCACTCCACACTCTCCTCTTCACAATCTACACTACCTTATCTAATACTGTCTAAGGAATACACTCCACTTTCTCCACTCTCTACTCTCAATCTGTCCCTTCTTCAAGTTTCCTTGGTCTTCAATATTTATTGAACTCTATTTTATATCCAACTCTTCCATAAATTGTACTTTTCGTTTCTTCGATTCTCAAATCCTGACAGAGCAGTTTCGTGAAATCCTAAATCAAGCCTTTTATTCTTTAAATATTTCTTGCATCCGCCTGCTTAAAATTCCCAAATGATTTTAGCTTCTCTGCTATGAAATGCATTTCAATGGGCACTAAGAAAGTAAAACTATATTTGCTGATCATTTATATTATTATTATTACTATAAACTGTATTATTCCAAGAACATTTTACATTTACAAATTAAGTTTACAGGATTTAGTAAGTATATTATTTATTTTCTTTTTTAATTATTTTGTACTCAGTTACAGCGGACTCAAGACAAATTTGAATCGCATTTGAAACAAAACTGAGCTCACTTAATTCAAGTACGTTTTGAATTTACTTTTAAGTTTGAATTTACTAAAATTCATAAATTTTCAGACTAAAGAAATCGTAGCTTCATTAGAATCGAAATACTTGAACTCAGTAACTTCTTGCCAAGTGACAAATAAAGTTTAAAATTTGTCGTTTTAATTACGAAATTGTTGATTTTATCATTGTTTGTGTACACTCTCTCTGATTGTGTCCTACCCTCATACCTGTATTCAAAGTCTTCTCTAAAGATCGTAACTGTAGTTAATAAATTAAAATGTATGCCTACTTTAGTTAGGGTCTCGAATGCTGTGAAATTCCGAAAATTCTATTGTGTGTTTTTGTGTCACTAATTCATACATTCGTTAGATATTTTGGTATGTGAGATTTTCAGATTTAAAATCCACAAAGGAAAATGTCAATAGGTGCCAAGCCGAAGCGAGATGCAAACTAGTCGGAGTTGAAATTCAAATGTTTGTGAAACTGTTTTGGGCTGTATTTCTTTTTTTTTGGGGGGGGGAACAAATTCTGGGTGGTAGAGAAGGCGAGGCTTTCATTGTGGGAAATTGAAAGCAAATACGAATAATTGTCAGAGCAGAGGGGGGAGGGCGGGTAGGGGGGCAAAAGAAATGGCAAACGAGAAAAGCAATAACAAAATGAAAACATATACGATATTCGCAAGAGATATTTCGCAACTGACAGCAGCTACAACTATATTTATGTATCTCTCTCTCTCTAAATATATATATATATATGATATATATATATACAGATATAAAGTGTATCTGTGCATGTTTATATTTGAGTTGAAGCATTGGAAATTATCTAAATATTTGCATGCAACTAAATTGAAATGCTGTCAGGGCAAATTTCAAATTGCATATCGAATTTGCCGCCCCCCTTCCTCATATTTCCACCCAGCGATTTATACGGTTGCATGCACCACAACAACAATAACTACAACAACAACAACAACAACAATAACTACAACAAGTTACATGTTGGGGATAATCATTACATTTATAGAGTACGAATTTCCATAATGATTAAACTCAATATAATGGATTATAATCACACTCATATATCATAAGCATATCGCATCGCATCAGAATCAAATTTATTTTGACTTAAAACCACAATTATGTGGCTACAATTTGCAAACTGTCACATTGTCAAATTGAACTGCATTTAATGACCAGCAACTAACTGCATTTAATGGCAGATTATCTAGAGTTAAAGCTACAAAATGTTCGGTTCTTGGCGGTGCAAAATGTGCAATCATAATTATAGTTCACTTCATTTAACTGAAACTGTAATTAAATTGGTTTAATTGGATTCAAAACGCACTATTCAGTAGTTGAATAGTCGCTGAACGGGTCTATTAACGATTTCAATATACAAATATTAAAGTTTTAAATATACTATTTAATGCTGAAATTTGCTGAAATGTGAGCTTAGTTCTTAACAATAGCCAAATTGATTTTAAATTGATTTACAATTGCATATATAGTATACAGAAAATATAACTAATGATTGAATATATTTCGTAATATTTTTAAAGTGATTCAGTGTCAGATTTGAGGGAGTTATTGATATTTTAAGCTGAAACTGAGTATGTAAACTAAGAGAACTTAACTGCACTGGGAACAGTTCGTTACAGCAACCAAACTGTTTCCAAATAGACTCACAAATGTTTTTGAAATATATAGAAGACAAAAAAGATTGTATGTATATTTTAGAATATTTTTAAAGTGGCAGAGGAACAGTGGAAAATGGCTCAGGGTTGCAACATATCCAAAGCACTCCAAGCCAAGACCGCAACCCAAAGCGATCATCTGAACTCCTACACTTTAGCAAGAACAGGATAAGGGTGTTGATAGGAGTCTTGACGGGTCACTGTCCCATTGGCCGAATGGCATTAAGGTACGGTGTACCATCACAAGACTTCTGTCGTAGCTGCGGGAATGAAGAGGAAGAGGAGAGCATCCAACAACTTCTGTGTGACTGCCCTGCACTTCTTAGAAGAAGAGCCCGTTTTCTCGGGGAACTGGACAGTCTCGCAAAACAACGACTGGAGGATCTGGTACTCTTCCTGGACTCCACTGGTTGGATCCAAAGGCGAATCCCGCTAAACGGGACCAATAAGGGTTTTCGGGACCAGGACAACCCAAACTCCCTTTCCCACTCCCTTCAAACCTCCAACAATCCTTTCTTTCTACTCCCACAGGTAACGGACATCACAATGGGCCGAATGGCCGCTGGGTGATCTCAACATTCTGTTGAGCGGTCCGATTAACCAAACCTAACCAAAGCTTTAAAGTGATTCAATGTCAGATCCCGAGAAATTTGGAATGTGAGCTAAGAGAACTTAGATTAATGCGGAACAGTTCTTTACAGCAACTAAACTGTTTCTAAATTCATTTACAAATGGTTTTAAAATAAATAAAAAAACAAAAGAAAAAGTACAGTATTTAACATTAAGCAATTGTATGTTTCTTTTATATTTAGCGAGAATTTTACTTCGTGAATTAGATGCTAGTATTCGTACTTAAAACGACACATTTCATACTTGATTTCTCACTAAGAATGAAATTACTGATGTCAAGAATCTCGATCTTAATTCAAGTACGATTTCTTTAGTCCAAAAATTAAAGTATTCAGTATTTTCAGACTTAAAAGTGAGTTCGAAGCATACTTGAACTAAGTACATTCATTCTTGATTTAAGTACAATTCACACTTGATCGAGGTCCCTTAAATTCTGAAACTAAGTACACAAGTATCTCAAAATACAAATATGATTATGAATTTTGGCTTACAACAGGCTTAAATCAGAATTGTGTAAACATAGAGTGATTGTGTAAAATGTTCTTAAAATAATACCACACACTGCCTAATAAAATTGTCGAAATTATCAGCGTGGATGTTAAAGACTTTCAGATAGTGTGAAAGTTGGTGAAGACTGACTACAGAAAATTGTCCTCCTGTCTTAACTTCTCGATGCCCATTGAAATGCTCCTTATAGCAGAAAAGCTAGAACCATTTGGGAATTCTAAGCAAGACATCGCAAAAATGATTTAAGTTAAATAAATCTTGATATAAGATGTCACACTTACTTGTACCCGAGTTCCGAACTTATATATAGAATTTTCATACTCATATTTTACTAGAGTTACTGGAGCTCTACTTAATTCAAGATTGTTTACTCTTATATCAAGTATATGTGTACTTGGTCTAAGAATTTGTTCACTCATTTTCAGTAATTCGTACTTGTATCAAGTATGGGTTTTAAGAATGGGAAATACTTAATTCGAGGTCATTCCTACTTAACTTTAGTACGACATATTTCGCTCTGTGTAGTTTCTTCCTTACAATTCCCAACAGGTTCTAGCAGCGCCAAATAGAGCACAAGCTTGGATCGTTGGGTAAGTTAACTCAAAATGGTACTGATGAGGGTGATTGGCATCTACTGTATACCAAGCCTAGCTCCTTGCCTTTTGGCAAGTATATTTGTGCTTTCTTGTATGTTGATGTATCTGTCATATCGAAAATAAACTGTCCTCGAGTCGACTAGCACCCAATTCATAATGTTCAGTATAGTTGATAATTCTTTTTTTAGAGTTATTTAGCGTCAAATCTCGAGAAGTTATAGATATTCAAGCGATTAGTTAAACGATTGAATTGCTAATAATAGCCATAATAGTTTTAAAATATTTACAAAACAATGAAATTAGATTCAAAGTTAAGTATTTAAAAAAAAATAATTCAGTTGGACGAGTTCAATGTCTTTCTGTTTAACCTAGATATAGATTTGTTTATTGAATAAACATTTCTTATAAACTGCATCAGCAAGAAAATCAACATGACTTCAAAACTGTTCCAGTTAACTTGTAATAATATAATATACTATAAAATTCTTTGTTCTCAACGTATTTTTTTGAAAAAATTAATTAGTTTTGTGAGCAAAATATTAATTTTGATGTGGCACAAATGATTTGTGCACAATTGCGAATTTTTTTCTTAAAATGTCATTACAATTGGTTTATAAACAAAGAATATATTAAATTTAATGTTATTTTATGTCTATATATTAATTTATTATAGTATTTGTATAATTATTATTATTTGTAACGAAAGTTATACAATATAATTGGTAACCTACAATGGGTTTTTGAGCACTAGCTGCCAGGCTATTGGCTCATTTTTATAATTATATGTTTATTTTGAATTAACAAATTTAAAAATGAAATGAATAACAAATAATGCAAATATATTTAAAACCAGTCGGAAAGGCTACAGTCGAAATCGACTATGAGAGACCCTTTACTTATTCTTCAAAAATGAAATAACAGTAACAAACTTAGAGACTTTTATATAAACCTAAATCAATTTGACGCTGCTCAGAATAGCTTATGTTTATCGTTTATGTTAAACTTGAATCGTTAACATACAAATGTTAATCTTAACATACAAATGTTATGTTAATATACATACTTTATTAAATATAATACATTGGCATTTATGGTAGAATTTGTTTATAAAAATAAAATATTGTTTTATTTTATTACCGTAATTATAAATTTAAAATATTATAAAAAAAAAAACAGAAAAAAAGTGTGCCTCTTGTAGGTCTCGAACTCCAGACCATTGCGCCAATGAAGCTATTGTCGATTATTTAACAATTTTATAAAATAGAGAAAAACGTGTCACAGGCAGGGAACGAACCCAGGACCCCACCGCAAGAATTCGACATTCTAACCACTGCACTAATGAGGCCATATTCACTAGTTTGCCAATTACTAGTTTTCTACAGAAGTGCAGTTAATAATTCAATGTCTTAACTTGCTGCCTGCACATTTCCTGCCATTGTACATTCGATAATTTGTTTGCTTCAAATCTCCGGTGTTTATTGTCCGATTTTGATGAAATTTTCAGTATGCATTGAAAGGAAAGTAAATTTTATGTATGCCGATTTTGGAACTTGTATCTTTTATATTACTCGAGTTATTCGGGTTTTTCCGATTTATGGGGGAGGGAGGGGGCGTGGCAAAATTCTAAAACAAACTTGACCTTTTCGGGGGTCACAGGAGTATTGTCACCAAATTTGGTGACCCTAGCTCTTATAGTCTCTGAGATCTAGGCGTTCATACAGCAGGACAGACGGACAGACGGACATGGCTATATCGACTCGGCTGGTGATGCTGATCAAGAATATATATACTTTATGGGGTCTGCCGGACTTCCTTCGACCTGTTACTCACATTTTTTTTTGACAAACTTAATAGACCCGTTTTACTTTTTTAAAGTAAAGGGTCTAAAAATATCAAATCAATGTTGCTGTCTGAAGCGGGACTCGAACCCGCGCCCACCCGCTAGCGCAATGGTCGCGCAGACTACCTACTAAGCCAACGAACCTTCAAGAAGTTTCCTGCCAAATTGCAGTTTTGTTTGCCGCCCCCATTTCTCTGCATTAGTAAAAATGTCATCCTTAATTATCCCATTCGCAATGCAATTTTCAATTGATCTGTGTCTGCATCTAATAATCAATGAAGTTTATTGTCATTCTTTTTCAACAGTCTTGGAGATTTTTGCTTAGGCATTCACAATTTTATATTATATTATTTGTAATTAATTTTATTTTAATTACATACGAGTACTGGGCATAAACAAGCGAGCACACTAGACTGTAGACTAGGTTACACTACTGTCTTGTTTTCTCTTCAAATTGTCCTATTAAACAATATGGAATTGCTAACATCAAATAATCGATTATCAGATTGTCAGTGTATCATAACTTGAAAAGTATTTGAGTTAAGCAGCTAAAATTTGCTACGTGAGCTGTTGAAATAAAACTTACCTTGAACTGTTCGAAAGTTACATTAAAAGTAGTTCATATTCAAGGCACAAAATGGTTCAGTTCAGTGGATAAATATGAGCTAGAAATCTGAGCTGCTTGTGCTGACAATAAACCAAGAGATTGAGAGCTAAGAAGTCGTTTGCCCAACAAAGGATAATCGAAGAAAGCGATGATAAAATGCAAAACGAAATTATACAAAAAAAAAAAAGAAAAGAAAAGAAAAGAAAATGTTATGCATGGCGCGAAAGAGAGGGTGGCAATGGGAGAGGGGGAGAGGGGGAGAGGTGGAGAGGTAGAGTAAAAGAGATGAAGGCAAACAATGGTGGATAGTTAAGTACTGTATATTGTAATATAGGGGGGGAAAAGTGAAGGTTGAAGTCTTTCTGGTCAAGTGCTTGGTGGCCCATTTAAAATAAGAGAGATACTTCAGCATATCAGTGTGTTTATGTGTGTGTGTGTGTGTGTGTGTGTGTGTGTTAGTTGCTGATTTCTTGCTGTATGTTAAGCACCAAAAATTTTGCTCGATTGCGTGACAAAGCAAAGTGAAAAGCCAACAACAAAACTAGCAATGCGTGCATTGATAAAGAGCTGAGAGCAAGACAAACAGATAGCTGGAAGGGGGTGCTAGAAGAAGGGCGGGAGAAGGAGGTGCAGAAAGGGGGGGGGGAAGGCAGCTAGCAGCTGTGTTGTCAATTCAGCTATTTTCACGCCAGCTTCTCACAGGCGTACTGCGGTGTCTGCTCAGTCTATCGCTGTATCTGCTTGTGTGCCTACTAATCTGCTCCACCACTGTATGCAGATTCGGGTCTCGATGCTGGGTAGAGCCTCTCACATGCCAGGGACAGTTGATATTATGTGGTGCTTCTTCTATGGTGGTGCTTCTTCTATCGATCCTTTGACCACATTTACTATGGAAAATAACAAATGGGCATTTCCACCAAAAGGTGCACCGAGACCAAAACATTCAAATTTTTTAAAAACAACTTGTTTCATTATAAAAATAGGATGTTTAGTCGATATTTTAAAAGGCAAACAATGAAATTTAACTAATGTAACAAAATTTCGTCTCTATTCATAACCCATTTCGAGATATTTGGGCATTTCTAGTGTACATTTTGTTTTGATACAAATTCTCAGAGTTAAGTTATTATGCATTGTCTTATGGTACTCCAAATCTTTGGAAAGTCACAAAGAGTCAAAAAATAATGTATAAGAATGTAGGCGATTGTAAGTTACGATAATTTCGGCTTTGCATTATCGCATATTTCGGTGTCTTTATTTATTTAATTAAAAAAAAAGCTAGAAAACATATTTGAGCAAAACTTTAACCATTTTAAAGAGACATCAATGCATAACATTTATCAGAAATTTGCGTGAATATATTGCCCAAACTTTCGCTGAAATCTGAGATTAAATTGATCGCCACAAAAACCACTTCTATTTTTGTCCCGTGCGAATGCTTTGATTTTTTGTAAAAATCTACAATACGAATAGTTCCTCAAAATCGACCTTAGCACCAATTATAGGGCTAATCAAGAACTACTTTTAATTGGAAAAATCATTTTGAAAATCCGTCTTACTTTGACCTTTTTACCACTTACAATGTGTACGATTGTCCCGTGCGACCTCATGGAAATGCCCATATGTGAATTACTCCATAAAATGTTAAAAGTCTAGTGACGGAAGCATGTTCAAGACCCAAAATATTTGATATTAAACTGTGTGACGAAATATTTAATTGAAAATATTATATATATAAATATATATAAATAAAACCAGTCGGAAAGTCTGCAGTCGTAGACGACTATGAGATACGCTTAACTTATTCTATAAAAAGGAAATATGAGTAATAAACTTAGATACTTATACCTTATTTACCTTAAGGATTTAATTCCCTAAATTGACAATTTTTTTTCGATTTATGGCGGAAGGGGGCATGTCAAAATGTTTAATATAAACTTGATTTGCTTAGCCCATAGACGAACTACCATACCAAATTTGGTGACTCTAGCTCTTATATTCTCTGTGGTCTAGGCGCTCATACAGACAGACAGACAGACGGACGGATAGACAGACAGACGGACATGGCTATATCGACTTGGCTATTGATGCTGATCAAGAATATATATAGTCTTCATGGGGTCTGCCAGACTTCCTTCGACCATTTATGAACATTTTATATTTTGACAAACTTAATAGACCCTTTTTACTTTTTTTTAAAGTAAAGGGTCTTAAAATCATAAATTGCAAATAAGCCCAAGCATTGAATTTCTTAATTTCTTGTTTATTGATTCCCATTTGGCATTGTTACATTTTCTAAACATTTTTTGCAATACATAATTTTGTTGTCCTCTTTTTTTTTATAATTTGATTACCTCATGTAAGACTCCATTGCATAGTCTATTCCCTGTATCCTTCCTGGAGAACGATATTAATTTATATAACTGGTAAATTACAGCCGAGTAAGCCCGACTGTACTTTTCTCATTTGTTTTGCAGACATAAACAAATATACGAATTTATGTAAATATTTAAATAACATATTGTAAAGCAGTCCTAATGATGCTTTCGTCTATCTCCGTTTCTACCCAAGTTTTAATTTTCCCTGTTTCACTTTTGATTATTATTTCATTTATAATTGTTGCAGTCATTAAAAAGTATGTGTAGTATTTATGTACTTAAGTGTATTAGTTTGTTATGTTTGTGTACACATATATACTCCTTAAGTATCTACAGTTGACACATCAGGTCGCAGATCCGTGGTGTCTTGATCTCTGTGTACAATGCTGTACAGAAGTCAAGAGAGACTTTTACGATCACGACTTGTACTAAAATCCATCCCGCTATTATCAACAAGAACGCATAGTCGATGATGTCGAAGGGCTTGACGACATTTAGGCAGACATTTAGCCATCTCAAGCATTTCTCATGCCAGTTATTCAGAGGATTCGACGTATAATGAATGCGAACTCCATGAGAATTCATTACAGTTTTTAGAAATAGTTGGAGATCTAAAAGAATTCAATGCGTATTGGAATTGTTGCAGTTCTTAAACTTGTATGCCTAGTTTGTCTTGATCGAAGACTTCTTGAAAATGCTGAAATTGCTGAATGTTCTTATTTCCCTCTATAAATTGATTAAATTTGATTTTTATTGGCTACTTTATTTACGATGCTGATATTAACAGGCTTCGTTTGACAACTATCTCCCAGATTGTTTAAGATAGATTTCCATTAGTTGATGAACTATTTAATATCATCACAGAAGACTGTAAATAGTTAAGGAAATTGTATTGAAAGTCTCTCTTTCAAATCTGAGAATAGTTAAGCTAATTTCTGTGATAAGTTGAATTGTTAGCCTGCGAAAAGTGTTAAATATATTAATAATTATTCATTATTAAATTAATCTTTCTATGCTTATTGTTGACTAGTTTTAATTTATTTTTGTACTGCCAACTTGTTTTCATTTATTGAAGAAATGCTGAAAGAAGCATATTTATTGACGGAAGAGTAACTTAATCTCAATACAAATAACTCCAAGTGCAACTTCAAACTTCATTTATTTTGGGGCTGTCAACTTGTTTTATTTTGTTCAACAAAAACTGCATGGACAATGAATAGTAGACAAAGTTCTGCCATAAGATGGGAATTAATATCATTGCATTTATTAGCACTTTTAAAAGGTGTTTATATCGTTGAGATTTGCAACTCGTTTCAATTTATTGATAAAAGGGGATAAATATAATGTATTTATTTATTTAAAATGAATTTCTTACTAATCTCAATTAATTATAAAGCTCATCTTATTCATTGAACACATCCCAATTCTTTTGCAATTGGGGCTGCCAACTTGTTTCACTTTATCTATTAAAAATACAGTGATTTAATCATAGACAAGGAACTGTCTCAAAATTAACATAAGCAGCAATTGCATTTAATTGTTGTTAAATTAATTGTTCAATTATTAATTGCAACTGTTAACTTTTGGGACTGCCAACTTGTTTTAGTTTAGCTATAGGAGGTACAGGTACACAGGTCTGCCTCAAGCTGAATACTGTTACTAATTGCCATTACTATCGTCACTGGACGTTCCTTTCTTTTGGGGTGCTGCCAACTTGTTTTAATTTATTGATACAGCACAATAAAAGAACAGCGAGGACAGTGAAAAACCCGACACTCAAGTTCAATATTTAATATTCCAATTGCTGTTTCCTGTTGTATTTGCCCTGCGAGCTGCCAACTTGCCTCAATTTATTGATAAGACACAGAAAAGACAGTTGGCATGAACAATAACTAGAGTGCCCCCAAGGTCAATATTAAATATTCCAAGTGCCTCGCTGTAGTTGGGGCTCAATTAGCTGCCCCCTTGCCCCCTTGCCCGTTGCCCCATTTTCCATTTGAGTTTGACAATTAGATGGCAAATTCGTGTGCTTGAGCCTTGAGGCAGGCCCAGGCGATGTTGCTGTCGACGCCTCGGCCTGGGCCTCTGCCTCTGCCTCTGCCCCGACGTGGCATGCCCCCAAGTGGGATGCGTCACGTTGTCATCGCTGTTGCCAAACAGAACTCACTTTGCCAACGCGTTGCGATTCTTGAAGTCGTCTGCGGCACTTTGATGTGGAAGAAGTGGGAAGTAAAGAAGGGGAGAAGGGGAGAAGGGGGAGAAAGAAGGGGGTTGGCGTGTGGCAAGGGTGGAATGGGTAGAAGGGGTGGAAAGGGTGGCAGCGTAATTGCGTGGAGTACACAGAGCAAATAAATCAAGTACTTTGTATTTATATCCACACATGTTGAACATTTCTTATTTGAAATTAGACTGAAAATATAAGTATTTTAGTATTTTCAAATGTTAAAAGTGAGTGAATAACGTATTTGAAATAAGTGTAAATTAAACTAGAATCAATCACCAATTTCCAAAGTAAATGGCATATGATAAACTCAATCAGAGTTGCCAATAGTCGGGATCAAGTCATCAGTTCCCTATTTTGTCTAAATACAACAGTTGACTGAAGCAATTAATAACTATTTTTCCAGCTATAATCTGTAAGACAAAGCAATTAATTTCTTGGAATTTAAGTATAGAACTTTACTATCACTTGACTTTAAATTGTTGGTAATTGTGTGTTACAATATGACATCGTGACAGACATATTGACATTTTGTCAATTTCAATACTGACTAGTCCGAGTCCTCATTCGATTCTGGATGCATTGATTCATCATCACTGGAAGCCTCAATATTTATTGTATCTACAACTGAACTCAATCAAATGCAGTCATCTTCAATGGTGTTTCCTAATTGTTTTGTTTAGCCGCATTCTCTATCTTCGAGAGTGAAGTTTGTATAGATGAGTTCTTGTCTCTCCAGGTTTCCATCGATTTAATTTTAAAGGTTTTATCTGGTTGAACTTGAACTTGGTGGTGCCCGACAAACCATTCTGCGTGTTCATCTGTAGTTTAGTTTTCCTTAAGCGCATTTCCAATAAAGTTATTAATGGTAGAAGCCTTGCAATTTGCTTAAAAACTTCATCAATTGTTTCACGAGCAGCACTGGGTAATTTTCGATTGCTTTCCAGTTTCCAATTTCAAATTGATAACGAAATATGTACATATGTAATTTTATCATATATGAATTTCATTTATCGTGTTTGTAGTCTTTAATAACAGAAGCAGTTGTATCATTTTCAAGCGAATTCTTTTCAGTTTACAACAGTCTACAACAATTTTTTAAAGTTATATTTTGAAATCTACATATGGGCATTTCCATGAGGTCGCACGGGAAAATCGTACACATTGTAAGTGGTAGAAAGGTCAAAGTAAGACGGATTTTCAAAATTATTTTTCCAATTAAAAGTAGTTCTTGATTAGCCCTATAATTGGTGCTAAGGTCGATTTTGAGGAACTATTCGTATTGTAGATTTTTACAAAAAATCAAGGCATTCGCACGGGACAAAAATAGAAGTGGTTTTTGTGGCGATCAATTTAATCTCAGATTTCAGCGAAAGTTTGGGCAATATATTCACACAAATTTCTGATAAATGTTATGCATTGATGTCTCTTTAAAATGGTTATAGTTTTGCTCAAATATGATTTCTAGTTTTTATTTAAATTAAATAAAGTGACACCGAAATATGCTATAATGCAAAGCCGAAATTATCGTAACTTTCAATCGCATACTTTCTTATACATTATTTTTTGACTCTTTGTACTTTTGCTGGCGAAATGGGCGTGGCATCCAAAAAAAAGATAAACTTGATCTGCCTGGAAATACTACCAGTGCTGTGAGATCAAGTTCAAGCGTCTAGCTTTTACCATCACTGAGATCCTTTCATTCATACGGACAGACGAACAAACGGACCAACGGACGGACGGACAGACGAACGGACAGACGAACGGACAGACGGAAGGACAGATAGACAGACAGACAGACGGACGGACAGACGGACGAACGGACGGACAGACGGACGGACTGACAAACGGACGGACAGACGGACGGACAAACGGACGGATAGACAGACAGACGGACGGACAGGTGTCAATCGACTCGGCTATTGATACTGATCAAGAATATATATATACTTTATATGGTCAAAGATGCCTGCTTATGATTGTTAATTATAAATTGATTTTTTTAGTCGGCACAGGGTACATATTTATTAAATAGAAAATAAATAAATACAATAAAGCGCACTGGCAGAAATTGTAGTGAATATTTCCCCAAAAATAATGAATTAAATGAATCTGATTGAATAATTTAAAGATCTCAAAATTGACTGAAAATACTGTTTTCTTTACATAAAAATTTTGAACAAATATTAAACAATTAATTAATATGATTTTATACAACTTTCTATAATATCCGTCTATCATTACGCTAAGCAAAACTCCAAAAAAATAGCTTAGAAACTCTATTTTGCCAATTCATCTATTTTCCCGCCAAAACTGAAGTATTACGAACTCCAAATGCAGGAAAAATTGGTGAAAAGCGGCTGGCGGAAATGAAAGCAATATGTTAAGTTGAATTATGACAGTTGAAAACTTTTTAAAAATACACACAGGGGGACAGTTGCCTTACTTTAAAAGTTTTTGAAAAAAAAAAACAAGAAAACAACTTCACATAACTAATAAAATTTGAAAGTAGAATAAATTTGAAGACTCAGACTTCATGACTCAGAACAATTCCACACGGAAATCGTTTCAGTTTATCCCAAAGTAATTTTCAAAAAGACAAAGTAACGAATGTTGTGGCCAAATCAAAAATTGCTTTTGATACGGATTTCCCGTTGATACTGATCCAAAATATAACAGACTTGCCTCATTATGACTGTTACATAGATTTGCAATTTAAATGAGTATAGGGTATAAAAACAATCTAAATACTATAATAACTTTTTATCTGATATGCCTGAACATTTTCTAGCTATTTTTAAATGTTAATAGAACTTTCTTAGGCTCTGCAAAGTTGGCATCACCGGCTGGCAGGCTGGCAGGCTGCCTAACGATCTATTTACGTTGAGAGTCCATTCAAGCGTATTAATTCTTTTTAATGCCAAAATAATAACGACGCCATTATGCCGAGCGGCAACTCACTACAACAACAACAGCAACAACAACAATAACAAACAACGCACAACAACAAGAAGGGCAAAAAAAAACACGTCGTCACTTTGGCGACCGCCCGTCGAGTTTCGTTTTGAGGCGGGCGCCTAAAAGTCTGCTACGAAATGTTTTCCAATTGACCAAACAGCGCACAAATAAAACTCAGACAACACACTCTCTCGCACACCATACGTGCTCGCTCTAGCTGTGTGTACGTGTGTGTGTGTGTGTGTGTGTGTGTGTGTATCTCACTTATAAACATAAAAACTGATAACGAAATCAAAACGCCAAGCCAAACGATTTGGAAATACATCGACAGCTAACAAAAACAACAAGCCAAAAGTAAGTAGAAGAGGAAGGCAGATACATTGCTTTCTATCTGCGAGAGTGAGAGCGAAGACGGCAAAGATGTTGACCAATTAACCGAATTATAAATGCGCTACACAACACATTGAGCCTAAGTTATATAAATATATATGTATATAAAATCACTTCTACAGTAGTTAAAAGTCTAGTGACGAAAGCATATTCAAGCCATAAGTTTTCTGATATCAAATCTAGTGACAAAACAGATAAAATTGAATATATGAACTATGAAAAACTTTAACACTAGGTAAAAGTGTAGTGACGGAAGTATATTCAAGCTTTAAAATGTCTGATATTAAATCTAGTGACAAAATATATTACACTTAATATATGAACTAAGAAAAACTTTAACACTAGGTAAAAGTGTAGTGACGAAAGTATATTCAAGCCTTAAAATGTCTGATATTAAATCTAGTGACAAAATATATTACATTTAATATATGAATCAAAAAACACTTCAACACCAGTTCATAGTCTAGTGACGAAAGCATGTTCAAGCCCTAAGATTTCTGATATCAAATCTAGTGACAAAATAGATAACATTTAATATATGAACTAAGAAAAACTTGAACACTAGGTAAAAGTGTAGTGACGAAAGTATATTTAAGCCTTAAAATGTCTGATATTAAATCTAGTGACAAAATATATTACATTTAATATATGAATTAAAAAACACTTCAACACTAGTTCATAGTCTAGTGACGAAAGCATATTCAAGCCCTAAGATTTCTGATATCAAATCTAGTGACAAAATAGATAACATTTAATAGATGAACTATTCTTTAATAAACAAAAATAGTTTGGCTTTCCGCACATGACGCATATTTCATAGAAAAATCTTCTGCACTAGGTAAAAGTCTAGTGACGAAAGTATATTCGAGCTCTACAATTTCTGATATCAAATCTAGTTACGAACTATATTACATTTGTCCTTAACATTCTTTCTTAATCCTTGAACATAAGAAACGGTTTGGCTTTCCGCACATAACGCTAGAAAGTCTATCTTCTTTGTATGCCGTTTTCTTTTAAATTGAACTCTTAAGAACTGTTTCTGCACGGTTTCAACATACATATGTATCAAAGGTTAAATAATTTTGATTAAACTAAACTCAACTGTTAGACCAATTCATAAGTTAACTGAGAAGTAGAGGAAGTAACACAATTGTTAATGCAATTCCCATACCCTGCGGAAGAGTATGAGAACAATGAGTAGCGACAAGAAGGCGCTGTCCGGTAGTCGGGTTGTTGATGGGTTGTTTGGGTTGTTGTCCGTCCGTCCGCCCGTCCGACCGTCTGTCCTTCTGTCCGATTGTTGGGTTGTCCGCTTCGCTCGGCCGTAACGGGCAACATCAATGTAACAGCCATACGACATTATTATCATCGCAAATGGCAAGTTAGACAAACACATTGAGTGCCCATTTAATGGCCAAACCGACAAAGGCAGAGACTAAGAGGCCTGACAAGCGGCTGCCAATGTCCAAAACACAGCAGCAAGAAAGGGGCAGGGAGACGCGTGGCCAAAACTGGGAGACTGGGCGATGGGTGTCGGCAAATGAGAACGTTGGACATCGTTCTGGCCAGGCACATAATGACCAAGCTAAACAGCAAATGAACTTTTAAACGTATTGAATTGACGTGATGTTGGTTGGGGGAGAAACAACGAAGACACAGCTGAGAATGAGGTTATGCGGAAGGGGGGGCAGCATTTTCTTGGCAGCTACACTGCAAGAAAAATCCCTACTAATAAGTTTTAATCACCTATTACTTTTGTTTCTAATAATCCATAAGTACGACTTACTGAAAATAAGCATAAAATTTCTTTCAACATGTACAAAGAATCTTGGTTTAAGCTAAAAATAATCTTGAATTAAGTAAAACTCTAGATTTTCAAGGTTTTTCAATTTTATATCAAGAATTTTAAATCTTATATCAAGATTTTTTAGTTTTAAATCAAGACTTTTAAATCTTAAATCAAGATTATTTAGTCATAAATCAAGATTTTTAAGCCATAAATCAAAATCTTTCATTCTTAAATCAAGATTTTTAAATCTTAAATTAAGATCTTCAATTCTTAAATCAAGATTTTTAAATCGTAATTATTTTTCGCATAGGTTTTGCAATAGTTCTGAAAAATAATGAAAATTCCTTGTATAAGTTCGGAATTCGAGGTCAGTATGGAGTTTCAAAGCGAGTACGCACTGATCAATTTCGCAAAATCTTAAAACAAGTTCGTAAAATCTTAAGTCAAGAATTTTAAATCTTAAATCAAGATTTTTAAGTCTTAAATCAAGTTTTTTAAATCTTAATTCAAGATTTTTAAATCTTAATTCAAGATTTTAAATCTTAAATCAAAATTTTTAAGTCTAAATTCAAGATTTTTAGTTTTAAACAAGATTTTTTAGTTTAAAACGAGATTTCTGAGTCTTAAATAAAGAATTTTAAATCTTAAATCAAGATTTTTAAATCTTAATTCAAGATTTTAAATCTTAAATCAAGATTTTTAAGTCTTAATTCAAGATTTTTAAGTTTTAAATCAAGATTTTTTAGTTTTAAACAAGATTTCTGAGTCTTAAATCAAGATTTTTAAGTCTTAAGTCAAGTTTCTTAAAACTTAAGTCAATCTTTTAAAGTCTTAAGTATTTTTCGCTTATTTTTGGCCACAGTTCAATAAACACTGAGAAATTAAAACACTATTTATCACAATAATTATTGAAATCCGTCCATACTTACTTTCAAACTAACAAAGATCCTTAGATAGGTCTTTTTTTTAAGTAGCGTAAGTTGTTGCATGCATCTTTTTTCAAGAACATTTTAGATTAAATCAAAATAGGTTTCTGTCTGTAGTATGCATACATAAAATATTCTGTTAGCCATTTTCTTTTATAAAATTAATTTGATTACTTGACTTTTACTTAAATCAAAAGCGGTTTACTTCAAGTACGTTTTAATAACACTTTTTGAGCCACGAATTTTTGCTTGAATTAAGAACGAAATCTACGATTTCAGCCATTTCAATCTTAGTAAGAAACCAAATTGTAATTGTATGGTTTTAAATACTGAAATACTCGATTATTTCGCTCTGTGTAGATAGTACCTTCTAATGGGTTGTCCGGACAACCGGAACAACAGTGAAAATGTCTCTAAGAATCGTTAAATGCTCAACTAAAGCAGGCAGCCAGGCAGCGAATCACGAACTTACGCATTTATGTAAACTAAAAATAATATTCAAATGCCAAGAAGGAATCACTGTGAATCTGATGCAATTATCCTTAAATAGACGTACTTAATTCATAAGCCAACTGAAGCGTCGAGTGTGTGCTAAATATAAATGAAAATTCTCAGAGATACAGCGAATTAAGCGCTTAAGTCTTGGGTACTATACTATAGCAAAATGTGCGCTGTTTTGCAACACTAAAGGCCCTTTGAAACTGAAAGCAGTTGAAAAGCTTTAATGAATACGATTCGCAGATACATAAAGGCGCTTTGTAGCTACAAATAACGCGAATTACGTGTTTGCATATTGACAAAGCCGAGTTAAATGCCAATTACGCGATGTTATCCAACACTGAAAGACATTTGAATGCCATTCATACTACATGCAAATACTCAGAAATGCACTCGCATTTGCTTCAAAATAATACGGGATTATTGACTTAAGTCGTGACAAAGTAGAAAATTACTACAATTGTGCGACGGGTTATTATAAATTTTAAAAATCCCAGCAATATATGTAGCTTAAAATCAGTCAAGTGTGCTCGACTGTTAGGGTCCCAGTACACGCGCGTTTCTCAATCAAAATAAATTTAATTAATAAAATCAAATTGTAACCAGTCGGAAAGGCTACAGTCGAAGTCGACTATGAGAGACCCTTTACTTATTCTTCTAAACGGAAATAAGATTAGCACTAATAGTTTCCATAGCGCGTTGTTACGTCAACATGCTCTTCTTCTTCCTTTGGTCTGACACTGAGTAATATTGAGTTTTAAATAACTCTCGAGTTTATTATCCGATCGTGATGAAATTTTCAGGATAAATTAGGACCCCGATGCTTGTCGTGTGTGCCAAAATTTAAGGCCCCAGTTTTAAAATTGACCATTATATGGGATTTTTTTTGAATAACTTACGAGATTATCATCCGATCACGATGAAACTTTCAGGATACGTTAGGACCCTCATACCCGTTCTGTGTGCCAAAATTCAGGACTCCAGCTTTAATATTTTTTGTTTTATGGGATTTCAAAAATTTTGTTCTCGATTTACGGAGGCGGAAGGGGGCGTGTCAAAATTTTAAGATAAACTTGATCTGCTTAGCCCATAGACGAACCACCATACCAAATTTGGTGACTCTAGCTCTTATAGTCTCTGAGATCTAGGTGTTCATACAGACAGACGGACAGACGGACGGACGGACAGACGGACAGACGGACATGGATATATCGACTCGGCTGGTGATGCTGATCAAGAATATATATACTTTATGGGGTCTGCCGGACTTCCTTCGACCTGTTACGCACGTTTTTTTTTTGACAAACTTAATAGACCCGTTTTACTTTTTTAAAGTAAAGGGTCTAAAAACCATAGAAAACAGCTAAGACAAAAGCTTTGTTAATGCAAAAACACAGATCAAATTTGAATGTTCAAACCCCGTGGGTTGAAATCTGTCCATCCGTCTGTCCGCCTGTCTTCCCGCCTGTCTTCCCGCCTGTCTTCCCGCCTGTCTGTACGTATAAACGAAAGGATCTTAGGTATGAGAAGAGCTAGAAGCTTGAACTTTGACTATAATGGAATTTAGATTGACTTTTCCACTCATAGAGTGGAATTTAGAATTTCTAGTTGGAATATTCATTACCATTAAAGTATTAATTCTTTAAAATTAATCTATTAATAGTTGGGAATTTTTCCTTATTGAATATTTGGTTGCGACTTTCAATACCACTGATAACTTATCGAAAATCTTAGCATGAAGAAACTTGGCTTAGGAAATTGACAATTATTAAATAGATTTTCATCAAATTTTAAACTTGGTATAAAAGCGAGTTCTATACAAATTCAATTACTGCTATTTATAAAGAGTTCATTTACTTTATAAACCAACTGCTGCTCAAATAAACTCTAGAAAAAACCGTTTATTTATTTTTAGGTAATTTGTCAGCAATTTTTGATACCACCCTCGTAGCATGCGAAACGACTTAACAATCTGTTGTCGAATTCTGCAGTTGATTATTCAATGGTTTTACACTTCCTCAATATATGATGGATAGATGTGAGAGTTGAATATTGTCAATGGGTCACGATCGACATGTTGAACAGTTTATAGATGTGTGTGTGTGCGTGTGTGTGTGCGTGTGTGTGTGTGTGTGTGTGTGTGTGTGTGTGTGTGTGTGTATCTGTGTGTGATAGTAAGCACGTGGCACACAAAATTTGAAAGTTCTGTGACGTGACCAAAAATGGGACTAAAAGTCGGTTGGCAAAAATAAGAGAAATTGACGTGGGGAGTTGATTTAGATGATGATGATGATGATGATGATGTTGATGATGATGATGATGCAAACAGCGGCAGCTGAAATGCAGATGAGTTTTTGATATTTTCTGATGTTGCGTTTTACGAGTTGACAAACTGCGACAATGACAGCAACAACAGCAACAACAGCAACAACAACAACAGCAACTATAATAATAACAATAACAACAGCTACAAAAATGAAATTGAACGCAACACAGGAAAAGGCAAAGACAAACAAAAAAAAAATATGAGTTATCTACGACACACCGAAGATTTGATACGCTTTTAAAAAAAATGTATTTAAAACTAAAATTGTATTACTGTTAAACAGTTCTTCATTCAAATTAATTAATTAATTTCCTTAAACCAACGGAAAATACAGGAAAACATTTTTAATGTATTATTTGTTTTTTTTTTTGTATATTAATTACATATTTAAATTTTATAAATAAAAATCTTTTTTTATTTAAAACAACTATTAATAATATCCATGGGAATAATAATTAAATTGGATTTTATATTTAAAAATCATAGCATTAACACATTTTGTGGTTTATAAAGATTATTTTTAGACCCCTTACTTTTTGGAAAAATGTAAAAAAAGGTCTATTAAGTTTGTCAAAATGTGCGTAACAGGCCGAAGAAAGTCCGGCAGACCCCATAAAGTGTATATATTCTTGATCAGTATCACCAGCCGAGTCGATATAGACATGTCCGTCTGTCTGTATGAACAAAAAACCCGAATAACAAGAGTAATTTAAGAGATACAAGTTCCAAGTTCGGCATACAAAAAATTTACTTCACTTTCGATGTGTACTGAAAATTTCATCGCAATCGGACAACAAACACCGGAGATTTGAAGCAGACAAATTTTCGAATATACTACACAGTTTAGAGGGAGCAACTTGGGGCATTGAAACAATATAATCATTAATTGCATTTCTGTAGAAAACTGGTGATTGCCAACCAATCTAATTCTTGTGTTGTGGTCTGGAGTTCGAATACCGCCAGTAGCACACTTATTTTCTGTTATTAATAATTGCCAAATAATCGACAATCGACAAAAAATTTCCAAAAAAAAAACCAATCGGAAAGGCTACAGTCTAAGTCGACTATGAGAGACCTTTTAGTTATTCTTAAAAAATGAAATAAGAGTAACACTAATAGTTCCCATAACACCTTGTAACGTCAATATGCTCTTCTTCTTTCTTTGGCCCGACACTGAGTAATATTGTGCTTTGAATAACTTGAATAACGAGTTTATTATCCGATCGTGACTGTTCTGTGTGCCAAAATTCAAGGCTATTGTTTTAAAATTAACCATTATATGGGATTTTAAGTTTTTTTTTCCGAGATTATTATCCGATCGCAATGAAATTTCCAGGAGACATTAGGAACTTGATACCCGTCCTGTGTGCTTAAATTCAGGACTCTAGCTATAATATTTTTCGTTTTATGGGATTTCAAAAATTTTGTTCTCGATTTACGGAGGCGGAAGGGGGCGTGTCAAAATTTTAACATAAACTTGATCTGCTTAGCTCATAGACGAACCACAATACCAAATTTGGTGACTCCAGCTCTTATAGTCTCTGAGATCTAGGCGCTCATACAGACAGACGGACAGACGGACGGACAGACGGACAGACGGACATGGCTATATCGACTCGGCTGTTGATGCGGATCAAGAATGTATATAATTTATAGGGTCAGCCGGACTTCCTTCGACCGGTTACGCACATTTTGACAAACTTAATCAACCCTGTTTACTTTTTAAAGTATAGGGTCTAACAAGCCGATCAGTCGAGCGCGCGCGACTTTAGGATACCCTGTGCAGGTCTTCATAGAAAAGTATTTTCATTATAATAGAATTTAAATATATCGCTTGAAGTCGACTTTGCTTGCATAGTCTGGCAACACTGGACTGCGGCTGTTGATGTAGAAATTGTTTATTGTTTAAATACTATGATCGTAATGTAATATTGTCAAACATGTGTATAGGCAATTGGTCATTTTAAGTAATATATTATAACCATAGGTTCGAGTTTGCAGGGCTCGATAACTCCTAAATAATAGTGCTGGAAAATGGACGGACGAACGGACGGGCGGATAGACGTCCGCCCGTCCATCTGTCTGTCCGTCTGTATGAACGCGTGGATCTCAGCAACTATAAGAGCTAGAGACTTCAAATTTGGAATGTAGGTTCCTGAATACCATACGCAGATCAAGTTTATATTCAATTTTCGATATCAAGTCCCGTTTGTTTTAAAAGTAGAAAAATCACCATAACAAAAACAATGTTAAGGCTAGAGACTTGAGATTTGGCACACATGGTAAGTATCCTACTCCCAAAGTGTGCTGCAAATTTCAGTACGATTGGATATTGAACTCAGAAGTTATTCAAGATACAAATGTATGTGAATTGAGCAAATTTGAGAAATAATCTATATTGTATATATCTAAATGAAAATACTTTTGCTTTAAGACCTGCACAGGGTATTCTACTGTCGCGCCCGCTCGACTGATCGGCTTGTTAATAATTACAATCGTTACATTATCTGGTATACATAATAATTCTTAAGTTCTCCCTTCTTCACTGCGCTTTAAATCTCAGTACTAAATTAGAATGCCCAAATGTGGATAGGGCATAATATTGTTTCCGCCTGGTACGCATAATTTAACAAGTTGACAATGCGGGAGGGAGGGAGGACATAGAGCAGGGGAAGGAGCAGTGGCAAGTGTAAGGCGTGTATTAAATGGGCGTGGCAGTGTTCTGTGTCCTGTTTCTCTGCTCTGTTTACATTTCATCTTAAGTCGCCTGCTGCCAATGCCACATATCAGTCACATGCGAGTCGACACTTTTACAGGCCGGGGAAGGGCGGTGAGTAAGGGAGTGAGGGGTTGAGGGGTTGAGGGGTTGACAGGAGGGAGACAGGGATGAAAAAGGACAACAATCGACGAGTGGATATCACATGTGCCCGTCTGTTGTTGGGTCGACGAGTCGTGCAAATAAACTTAAGCTCCTCAAGTGACTTTGCTTTTTCCTTTAGGCTCCTCGACATAACCTTCAAGTCGCTGGCCCCTTGTCACCTCAGTTCAGCCACGCCACCAACCCCTCCCCTCGCTTCATTCACTTCATTCATCCCCTCGACTGCTAGAAGTTTTCCATCTGTGACTTTGTCAGTGGCGTATTTGCATTTTGTATCACTTAAGCAGCAACTTTTCCTACTGCCTTTTGTGTTGTTGTTGTTGCTGTTGTTGTTGTTGTTGCCACTAGCCGCAGGAGACATTTATTGCTACACACACACACACACAAACACACACACACACACACACACACACACACACACACACGTTGACATTTGTAAAACTTATCCTTGCCGCCTTTTTGGCCTTAGTTTTGTCTCCAGTCTCTGAGTCTGTCTTCTGTCTGCTGTCTCTGTCTTCTCTATCTTTTGTCTCTGTCTCGACTCAAATGTTAAGTAACGGTATTATTTGTGGGCTCAAGTGCGTAGCTAAACAAGCCCGTCAATCCCACCCCCTACACTCTAAAAAAGAAAAGTTACCTAATCAGCGGACTTAGAAAATGAATATCTTATACACGTATACATATATTAATTAATATTATCTTATCTTCTCCTTTAAACCTAAAATGTATTTCTATCCCAGACTCAACTTAACTTAACAGACAGTTGAAGTATAACTCACGCTGAGCAATTTGCTGCAAGTTTCATGGCGATCAACCAATAAATAAAGGAGATATTATGGAATTTGTTTTAAATCCATTATTTCATAGTTGTTAGACAGAGCGAGAGAGCATATGAAAATGTCATTTGCGCAAGCGAGAGCGCATGTGATAATCTGATGAGTTGCGCTGTCGGCCGCTGTGGCGCTATACATTGAGCTGAAGTTGAAAGCTGAAGAGTTATGCATTGTGTAAAAAGCTGAATGCTACTGGCTAATGTAAAATGAATATTTGCGATTGCTTACATGCGCATTTGTTAAGACGACACTGCTTAACTTATCAGTTTAACAATATATAACAATTTGTTGCAAGTTTCATACAGATTGATCCATAAATAAAGGAGATATGAAGAAACTTATTTTAAATCAATTATTTCATAATTGTTGGCCAGAGAGCGAGAGCGCATACGATAACAGTTTCCAGCACTATAATTTAGGAGTTATCGAGCACTGCAAACTCAAACCTATGCTTATAATATATTACTTAAAATCACCAGTTGCCTATACACATGTTTGACAATATTACATTACGATCATAGTACTTAAACAATGAACAATTTCCACATCAACAGTCGCAATCCAGTGTTGCCAGACTATCGCAAGCTACCTACTCTCGATTCAAGCAAAATCGACTGTAAGCAATATTTTCAACTCCCATTATAATGAAAATACATTTGTTTGAAGACCTGCACCCAGAGATACTCATCATGTGTGACAAATCTTAAGTATCTAGCTACAAAACTGCTTTTGTTATGAGCTTTTACTTGATTTGTGGGCGGAGGGGACGTGACATCCAAAAAAAAGATTAACTTGATCTGCCTGCAAAAATTACCAGTGATATGACACCAAATTCAAGTTTCTAGCTCTTACCATCTTTGAGATACTTGCATATATACGAACGGACAGACGGACAGACAGAAAGAAGGACAGACAGACAGACTAGCAGACGGACATGGCTATATCGACTCGGTTATTGATGCTGATCAAGAATCAATAGGCTTCTGCCTGTTTCCTGTACTCTGTGGGGGTACCACAGGGTATAACAGATTTTGGAAGCTAAATAATGTAATGTCATAAGTCTAGAAAGGAAAATGGCCACCCTCTGCACCTACCACCCCCCCGCCCCCCTGACGACGCCCTTGAACAGTCGCATAAGGGCAAATTCGTTTATTCGATAAGCACTATCTGAAACTTTATCTGACATATGTATAGGCTAGGGATGTAAAAAACAATCGATGGATTTGAGAAGGCGATACCTCGATGTTTCCCGATGTTTTGATTGTTACCGATGTTTACCGATTCCTCTATGGTATGTTAAGGCATCGGTAAGTTCAATAAATATTTTTGAAATGATACAATTTTTCATCGTAGTTCAGTTGAGTCGATTAATTTGGTTTCCAACGAAAGACCGATAATGGGATTTAAACGTATAATGAACATGGATGATCTACAATCAGGAACTTAGTTTATTATCCCACTGTGTAGATGTGAATTGTTGCTATTAAAACATAATCGTCTTCGTGTTATTTTAAGTTTTTGGATTCTTTAAAAGCCATTTTATGTTTTGTCAGATTGATCACTTCAATGATAAATTTATAAGCTTGCGTTTAAAAATCTTGAAATTTGACTTTATTGTTAACGATATTACAAGAGCTTTGAGAACGTCGAGGTATCAACAATTTGTTACCCAATGATTTCGAAATCGCCGATGAACATCGACATCGAGGTTTCCATCCCTAGTATTGGCACTATGTAGCAGATAAATAAGATGCCGAAGAGTCGGGGGCGGGAGCGTTAGTAGGCAACGAAGCCGACGACTATGAAAGACTCTTTACTTATTCTGTACAACTCTCGACTATTTCTCTATTCCTAATATCTAAATCCTTAGTTCTTGAGGCATTAATTAATTGCCTAAAATGGGAAAATACCCATCAGTGCGTTGTAACGTCTTCTTCTTCCTTTGGCCCGACACTGAGCAGTGGTGTCATTTTTGTCTGAGCAAAAAAGGCTGGATCAACGAAAAACAAAAGCTAAAAAAAGCGGAATCACAGGGAAAAAAAGTTTAGAAAAAAGCTGATTTATTATGTACATATGTGTTATATATTTTCACATTAGTCAATTAGAGTATATCTTATAAATCGTCAATATTATCTGTATCATCATTGGGATTCTTCCTAAGCCACTCCTTAAACTCCGTGCTCTGCATCCAGACATCTCGGACTTTTTGTGTGTAAACTTCTTTTGGCATCGTATCGTTAATTTATTTTATTCTGTTTCGCAAACGAATTTCACAATGCTAGCGATGGAAGTCGCGCCAATTTAGGGGCGAACTTTTGAGGGATATTATTCGATTAAAGTAAATTTCGATACTTTGCCGATATAAATACATTTTTAACAACCGTCAAACTCAATTAAATCTCTCTCAAATTTAAGTAAAAATGAAATAAAATAAAGCTGCTTAAATTTTCTAAAAAATCTAGAATTCCCGCTGCCCGCTGTTTTCAAATTTTACCCGCAATCACACTTCAAAAAAAGCCAAATCTGACGGGAAAAAAGCGGAGATGACACCACTGACACTGAGTAGTATTGAATTTGAATAACTTCCGAGTTTATTATCCGATCGCAATGAAATTTTCAGGATACATTGGGACCCCGATGCTATTCTCTAGGACTCTAGGACTCTAGCTAGGACTCTAGCTTTAATATTTTTCGTTTTATTAGATCTCAAAAATTTTGATACTATTTGTGTTAGTATCTTATTTCCTTTTTGAAGAATTTACTTCGACTTCAACAGGTTAGAATTCAAATAAATATATTTTTGATAATTTATAAACAATCCTGGCAATTTATAATATGATGGTAACCTGTTTTTTTTTCTCAGTGTACTTGCCTACCGCCCCACTCATTTCACAATCAAATTTGACTTGCCGGACGCAAACTTCTCCCTTCCGCTCTCGATTGCCCAAGCAAACAGCGTGTTAAGTACTTTGACATACACACACACTTCAACACACCCACACCCACACAAACACACACACACACATACACGGACTTAGTCATACATGACAAGTTGTGCTCTTCTTCGTATTTGACTTTCAGCTTTTTTGACTTGGCCAAAACACACATTTCGCCTGAGCTGCTTTTAAGTCTCAACTTTAATTTTTTTGTCCCTCCCAAAATTACCGCCTCACTTGCAACTCATTTCATTTGGCAATTGTCCAATTTTCTTTTTCAACCCAAAAATGTCAAAAAATTGTGACAAATTTTCCACTTTTCAAAGTATCAGAGTTGAGATTAAGGTTGATTCATTAGGGTTGCAGTAAAATTGTTAACTTTTCAAGTTATCAAGTTAATTAGCAAGCTTAGGCACATTTTCACGTAGTGTAAAAGATAATTATTAAAGCTGTCCAGCACTTAAAGCGCTTTTCGCATGCTTAACAACACTACACATAGTTGTAACTTAATTGAGTTGGGAAGTTTGACAGCACTGCAAAACACATTTGTTAACACTCAAAATGCATTGAATGTAGTACATCAAAGTATCTAGAAAGCATTTTATATAGTAGTTAGTTGTTTAAAATAAATAACCAACAATTCAACTTAAACAACTTTAACAATACTATCAGTTATTATTATGGGTACTTATCCAACACTATAAGCTGCTTACATGAACAGTTGCTCTGTTTGCAGCACCAAGAATTGGAATTGGTACAGTTTGTATTCGCTGGGTACTTCGAATTAGTTTTGCTTTCTCATATGGCAAACATTTTTGTACAATTGTCTTCAAATATGTGTAAATGCGATGCGTTTACATTTATATGTGATGGATATATTATACTCTAAAACGTAAACGAATTTTTAATAAACTTCCTGTACTAAACCCTGGTTCAGATCGATACGATAACAACATTATATGCTTTAAATAATATACTATAAATCATCACTAAAGCATACTACAATACATAGAGGCGTCTTCCAATTAAAGAATAAATGACTCGACGGGGATTCGAACCCACGAATAGAAATGTCCTCCGACAACTTAACCGACACGGCCAAAGCGACACTTAAGCTTCGGACGTCAAAACCAACAGATATATGTACATACAACACCGCCATCTGATCATCGCTTTCGTCGCTAGAATAGAAAAATTGAGAAATAATACATTGCCATGTTTCATAACGTACACGCATACAAGCAAACGTGCGCATGTACATACTCGGACACACACACACAGAATCGAGATGCGAGCGCTAGCGACGCAGACGTGCGCATCGTTCTGGTGTCTGTCCAAGACTGCAATTGCTTGCTGCGCTCTCTCGTTCTTTGCGCTTCGATCGCTCGCTCTGCGGCTTCGGCGCTTCGGCTATCAACGAAGTGGGGGCTTTACAACTTCGGCTATTCTGGGGTGTTAAGGCTGCAGCAAATGAGCTGCAATAGGAATATAATACGGCAAGGCTTGGCAGATATTTTGTCTGAAATTAACTCCCAACAATTCCTTCATCAATCATTATCAATTTCTTAGGTTTATACCAAATATATAGAATTAATTAAGCTTTAAGTTTCTATTGTATTAGCATGAACGTGAAGTATAGACAAAGAATATAAGTATTTTCACACCCTGCTTTTACTTAACTTTTCTTTCATAAATATAACAAGTTGAAGAGTCGGGGCGGAAGCGATAGTAGGGAACGATATGCTACAGTCGTAGCCGACTATGAGACACTCTGTACTTACTCTGTCGAGTTTCTTATCCGATCACGATGAAAACTTTAGGATACATTGGGCTCCTGATGCTTGTCCTGTATGTCAAAATTCAGGACCCTAGTTTTAATAACTCTTCTTTTGCGGGATCTCAAAAATCGTCTTCTTCGATTTACGGAGTCGAAAGGGAGCGCGGAGAAAATTTTAACACCATCTGGTTCTGCTTAGCCCATAGCCCGACCAACATACCAGATTAAGAGTCTCTAGCTCTTATAGTCTTTGAAATCTAGGCGCTCGTACAGACGGACGGACAGACGGACAGGCGAACAGACAGACGGACAGGCGAACAGACACGAAGATCACGAAGATATATACTTCGTGGGATCTGTCAGACTTCCTTGGATTTGTTACGCACATCGTTTACAAACTTAATAGACCCCAATACTTTTTTAATGTAAACGGTCTAAAAAACTATGCTGCTCCCACTCTAGCCAATAATATGGCGCATAAGTTGCATATGGCTGTACTGCTCTATGGGAGATTAGGCGTAATTAAAAGTAATCCCTACTACTTAGTTAACATTGAAATTGTACGGTATTCTCTAATTTCCATTTCCATTTCACATTTTCCACTAATTTTCTTCGCTGCGTTTTCATGCTGCTTTTCTTGTTATAGCCATGGTTTATGGTTACATTGCAAACGACAACAACTCAAACGGTTTGAGTTCTTGCTTTTAAACCTTTAATCTTTCTTTTTTTTTCGTTTTTTCTTTTTCTTTTTATTTATTTTTATTTTCTTTTTCTGTATTCTCTGTGTTTTCGGTTTTCCGTCTGCTCTTTGCACAGTTTGGCAGTTTGTGCGTTGTCTTCGTTACTTTTTCATTCCTTTAATTTCCTTTAATTTCCCTCGCACACTTTCCGGCCAAGCCATGGCCCGTCCCCCCCTATCCCCATCCCCATTTAACCCGTTTTTTTTTGGGGCATATTTATTTTAATTTGCACGCCGCGGGGGCAAGAGCAAAAGTATTAAACTTGTCGCCATTGCCACGCCCACACGCAGCAAACTTTTGCCTGTTTTTAATTGTGATTAATTGCATATTTTCAGTGTGACATTTGTTTGGTGGGTGGGTTGGTTGGTTCGGTGGCAACCCTGGCCAACCAATGCTCCCAATTCAATGCCTCAAACGGACGGACGGACGGACCTACTCCGCTGCCTGCTCATCACCTTTTATATTTAATTATGGAAATGTTAATTTGCTTAGCACTTCACGCGTTAGTCGCACCGTTCACTTACCATCCCCCCAACCCCCTCCCGTTTTACCCTTAGGTACTGCCCCCGGATACGGCACCTGACGTCCAGCGTCGGCGTCAGCGTCAGCGAATTTTCATGTTTAGTTTTTGCCTTTGCGCCATTAATTTTCAATTAACACGACGCCAGCTGCAGACATTGTTAGTGGACAGCACTTGGGGGTGGTTGGTCTACCGTAGCGTGGTATGACTGTAGGGCTGCAAGTGGTAACTGAAGTAGGTGTGCCACGCCTTTGACTTGCCTGCCGCCTCATTAGCGGCGTGTACACAGTGCGAAAAAATCAAGTATTTCGTGCTGTAAATCGAGTAGTTGAAGATCGAGTTGAGAAACGCATTTTAAGCAGTTGGAAAGGCCACAATCGAGTGTACTTGACTCTAAGAGACCCTGTGCGTATTCTGCTAAACGCATACATACGCAAGCAATTACGCCGCAAGCTTTATTCTTTGTAGCGTTATTGGTGCTGCTTTGGATATGAAGGAGCTTATATACTAAGTTTAGAGTCTCTCGCTCTTATAATCCCTGAGATGATACAGTAGGACGGACAGACGGACAGGCAGACGGACGGATAGACGGACGGATAGACGGACGGATAGACGGACGGATAGACGGACGGATAGACGGACGGATAGACGGACGAATAAACGGACGGATAGACGGACGGATAGACGGACGGATAGACGGACGGATAGACGGACGAATAAACGGACGGATAGACGGACGGATAGACGGACGGATAGACGGACGGATAGACGGACGGATAGACACTCGAATGGACTGACAGATGGACGGACAGACAGACGGATGGAGAGACGGGCGGACAGACTGACAGATGGACGGACAGACAGACGGACGGACGGACAGACGAACGGAGAGACGGACAGGCAGACGGACGGAGAGACGGACGGACAGACGGACGGATGGACAGACGGATTGACAGACGGACGGACGGACAGATGGACGGACAGGCGGAAAGACAGATGGATGGATTGACGGATGAAAAGACGGACAGACAGATGGACGGACCAACAGAAGGACGGACGGACAGGCGGACGAACGGACAGATGGACGGGCAGGCGGAAAGACAAACGGACAGATGAACGAAGGGATGGACAGATGAACGGACAGACGGAACGGTCAGACGGAACGGTCAGACGGACGGACGAACAGACGTATGGAGAGACGGATGGACAGACGGACGGACAGGCATCGCTTTATCGACTCGACTGTTGATGCTGATGAAACTTCCTTCTGATACGCACATACTTTTTACAACATTTTTTAAAATTCAGGGTCTTCAAATCACCGATGAAATGGTCGAGTAGTTAGTTTATTGACATCGACTCGGATTGTTCATAAGAATTTGTAAATTTATTGGATTTATTTATTATATGTATATTATCCATCTGTAATTCTTAGAACTCCTTAGAGACTTTTATTCCATATCGACTTTTTTACATCACTACCAAAAACTCCACATTTTAATTTCAATTTCTCACTTAGATTTACATAACTTAAATCGAGGATCTTGATCTTATTTCAAGTACGATATCTTAACTCAGAAAACTTAATATAATACAATCAAACTTAGATGTGAGTTTAAATTGTACTTGAATTATTCCGACTACAGAAACTTTTGTGTTAAATATGGTCATTAAACTGTTGCCTCATAGGAATTCTAAGACCTTAAAATCTTCAGTTGAGATTATGCGAACTTGTTAAACAGGGTGTGGCAAAAGTAATCAGCCTATTGGAAATCGCAATGGAAATGGAAACAATTATTCCGCCTTCTTGGGAAATAATTCGATTCATGGCTTGTCGATTTTGTATCCTACGTTTGTTTACTTCACAAACGACTCAAAACCGAATTGATATTTGGTCCCATGCAAAAGTGAAAAAGTTTTCCAACAGAGTGATTACTTTTGCCCCAACCTGTGTTAAGTATTCACTATGAGAAAACGCTAGTTGAATTTTTGATACAAGATTTGTTTTACTTTGTATTTTTATGCTTATTACATCAATGAATGAATTCGAGGTCAATCGAACTTAAGCTTATTACTAGTTCTTTTCTGTCTGTGTAGATGTAATGCATAAGCAAAACGGCGCACAATTAACGCCCCTATCAACCCTACACTACCCCCCAGTGCCACCCTTTGCTATGTCTATCCTCTTTCCCCCCTTTGGCTTAGTTTAATGCTGCCACCATCTTTTGTTTATTATACGCAAAATGCTTTCATTTGCAGCCAATTTGGCGCGTCGTCATTCCGCAGCTCTTTCCGTCCTTCCCCCCCCCCCTCGTTGTCGACATATAGTCTCCTCGCTTGCCACGACTTTGGCTGCAGTTCATTTCATTATTTGCCACCTCCTGCCGCACGCACCTGCCTCAAGTTCAATCCTTTTTCTGCTGCTGCTTTTCTTGCGTTTGAAGCCCAGCATGTAAAGGGTATTAATGGGCTTATAAGTTTGTGGCAATGTATGTAACAGGCGGTAGAAAATATCTATAATATATCTATCCGTCTGTCTGTCCGCCTGTCTTTCCGCCTGTCTGTCCGTATGAATGAAAGGATCTCAGGGATGGTAAGAGCGAGAAGCTTGAACTTGGTGTCCCAGCACTGGTAATATTTGCAGGCAGATCAAGTTTATCTTTATTTTTGGATGCCAATCCCCCTTCGCTCAGAAGTTGAAAAAAACAAACTACAGGGTATATTACAATCGGAGTCCCGGCTGTTCGGCTTGTTAAAGACTGCATAGATTTGATGGAAAACAACATGTTATTATTAAAACCAAACATAATTCTTTATTAGTTTTTAATAAAACAAAGCAGATTATTAATATACCCCAAACTGAAATCTTAATACTTCTCAGCGGGGGCAAGGAATTGATTTTAGACCCATAGTTTGTTGGTGAAATATGCTTAGAATTCATTGTAGTTTTCGATTCTTGCAGCGGCTTTCCAGCGTTTTTCTCACCCGCCCTAATATATATTCTCGATATAGTCTACAGCCTACAGGCAGATCAAGTATGTCTTAGATTTAATCACGTCCCCTTTCCATCCCTAAAAATCGAGAAAAATTCATTTTAAAGCAACAGCCTTGATTTTTGCACCTTAGCTGACGTTTTCATTACATTTCAATCGGTTAATATAAAAATAAGAGATTAAATTTAATTTTATTTCAGGTTTAAGACAATTAATAAAGAAAATATAAAATGTAATATTATTTAAGGTATAAGGCATTTTCAGCGGCGAAGAGCTGTGCAAGAAGATCTCGGTTCGACCCAATCTGCCTTATAGATTTTTCGCTTTTATTTCGACTAAAATTAATTTATTTTTATTTTTTAATCAATATAAGTATAATTATTATTATATTTGTAAAATAATTTGTGTATTTTGATTTGAAAAGTTAAGAAATTCCAAGAAAAATGAGACAAATATTTAAAATACTACAATTCGATGATGCACGGGGCGGGACTCGAACCCGCGCCTTCCCGCTAACTCAATAGTCCCGCATACTACCTAATAGACCAACGAGCTTACCGTTTTTGTTGTTGCCGTCAATTTGCTAAATTAAGACAAATTTTGGCTTCAAGATCTTCGTTGTTTATTATCCGATCGCAATGCAATTTTCAGCATACATTGCCAAAATAAAAAGCTTTGAATTTTGTTGAATTTAATCTGTGATCTTTGTCTCCATCTAATAAGGCAAAGTTCATTGACTAATTGCAATTTATTTGCTATGTTATTCACAATTTTAATATATATTTCGTTTTAATTTATTTGATTCAGGAACTGCTAGGCATAAACAGTCGAGCACACTCGACCGTAGACTCTCTCTCACTCTGACTTGTTATTTTACTTTTCGCCTTGCTTGCTCTGTGTTTTCTCCGCCGTCTTTTTTTTTTCTCATGGTTTGTTTTTGAAGCTGTGCTTCAGCTTTAGGGTCATTCGTCGTTGGGGATTTTCGGCTGGGGTCAGTACTGGCGTTGCCTTCAAGCTATTTGGAGCAGCTGCCTCCATTTGGTCCTGTCTCAAGCACTTAACTTAAGCGCTTTTAATTGTATTAAAAGCGTGTCCTCTGATATCCCCAGACCCCTTAACCCACTTACCCCTATTTTGTTGTGTGTTGTGTGTGTGTGTAAGAGCTTTTCACATAGTTGACGCTGATGCTGACGCTGATGTCCCGTTACTCTCTCTTTGGGCCAATTCAGCTAAGTGATTTTCATTAGCCGTTATCTGCGCCTGGTGCCAGCCATTTTGCCCAGCAACAACAGCACATTTTGGCCATCTTTGGCTTATGGTTTAATTAAGAACAACAACAACAACGAAGACAACGACAACGACAATGAATGTCGTAGAAACGTCCAACGGGTTTTGTCCTTGAACTGCAAAATGTTTGATTTCTCCGTCAGCTGCCAAGTTCTGTTTTTCTGTCCATTCTCGAGAAGCATCAGCATTATTTGCTCCTTGACTCTGCGTAGGATTCATTTCCGAGCTCAACGAGTGTCGCGTGACACGAACAGAAAGTAGGACTTAATATGCTTGCGAGTAGAACACTTTAGGAGAGATTTGAACCATCCCACGAGTCGGAGATGTCATGATTCTATTAAGACGCCAAGTGGGGTTGTGTTTCAAGTAGGCCAAGGATATTTCCAGACGAAGCAATCATTCAAATAAACACCGCTGAGAAGGTATTAAATGAAGTTTCTTTAATTTAGCGTTGGACTAGTCCTAATGTAGGTACTAGTCCTAATGTAAGTCCTAGATCTAAAGTTCTACTCACATTGGAGTTAAATAAAGAATTTTGACTTAGGGCTAGCTCAAAACTGTAAGCTCTAAGGATGACTTACAACGTCAGTTGACGTCTTAGTTTATAAACTGTAAATATTTGTCTACTTATCAGTTTAAACAAGTCGAAGAGTTTATGCCCAGCACTCGTCTCTTTCCCGCAGTTCGGTTCAATTAAAAAAAAAGCCGGAGAGTCGCAGCGGAAGTGACAGTAGGTTGCCCTGAGTCAGTCTTCTTTGAAATTTTTGGCATGCCAAAGATATCATACACTTGTAGAACCCTGATGCACTTTTCAACCGATCTTTCCTATGGCAGCTATATGATATAGTGATCCGCTCCGGCCGGTTTCGACGTATGTACTGCCTGCAGCAAATAGACTGACCTGTACCAAGATTCATCCAGATAGCTCTAAGACTGAGAGACTAGATTATATAGAAACAAACAGACAGGCGGACAGACAGACAGATGGACAGACATACAGACAGACGACTAGACAGACGGATATGACTATATCGACTCGGCTGTTGATGCTGATCAGGAATATATATACTTTATAGGGTCGGAGATGTCTGCTTTTATGCGTTACACATTTCGTGTCAAAATTATAATTAGAATATATAAAATTATCAATACCGCAGCAAACAGCCACGAATCGAGTTGTGTATAAAAATTGCAATTAAGTTCATTGACTTATTAGAAGCAGACACACTGCAAATTCGGCAAACTGAAAGCTTACTCTTTTTGGCAATGTGTGCTAAAAATATCATTACAACAGTATAATAATGAACATCGTAGATTTAAACATTGTTCTTAATGTATCGGCAGACATAACCGCAATTTGCCAGCAGTCTTTCGGTTGATCCATTGGGTCAGTGGGGTGTGCTCGCAACCATTGCACTCTATAGCGGAGCGGCGTGGGTTCAAATCCCGTTGCAGGCAACCCAGCGGACTGTAGTTAGCTTAGTGAATTTTGTACCGACATGAACTGGTGAGAACACTCGGTTCGAATGTCGAATATATGGCGTCTCAAAAGTGCTAAATGATTGTAGCCTTGTATAAGCAAGAGAAAGCTTCTGCCTTCATTCTTCCAATCTTTCCTTCCAATCTTCCACTTTGTGAATATCTAAAGTAATACTTGAGTTCTCTTTTAAATATCGAGTGAGAGTCAAGAATTCTAAGTTGTCTGCTTCTCTTACAAAACTTTATCAACCCTTTTCTTGGTCGCACTTTTACAATTGGTTTATTTGCGCTGTCATCCCTAGCTAAATTGAGGTTTCTCTCACACGTACTGACATTTAATTCTGTGCTTTTATACCCTGTGCCCATTAGAAATTTGCAAAAAAGAGGGTACAATGCATTTGTGCAAATGTATGTAACATGCGTAAGAAGGCATCTTATTTATTTACGCGTCTATCTCAGTAACTGTAAGAGATAGAATCTTTAAACTTGGCATGTATGTGTATGTAGGTGCCTGGATACCACACGCAGCTCAAATCTATTTTTAGATTTGAATGTCATGCTCGCGCTTCGCCCATTGACGACAGCCGGGTTTGAACCGTGATCTTCTCGCACAGATTGTCGCCGCTGCAAAATGCTCTAAATATCAATTAATTTTTATATATAATATCTTCGCTTCTAATTAATCGATTGTAATGAAATTGGAAGAAAACGTCCGCTGTGGTGCACAAATCATGTATGCCAAATCTCAAGGCTGTAGATTTTAAATTGCTCTGGAAAATATCGATTTATAGGGGCGAAGGGGCGTGTGGCGAAATTTTTTGACAAACTAGATCTGCGTGCAAACTATAGGAGCATTGTCACCAAATTTCGTTACTCTAGCTCTTATAGTTTCTAAGACACAGGTGTTCATACGGACAGACAGACGGACAGTCGGATAGCCGGACAGATGGACAGTCAGCCAGATAAATCGATTCGACTGTTGATACTGATCAAGAACACACTGTATGCATGTATGTGTGTACACAAACCTATTAGTGTTTCTAAGGGCCTGGTTATGTAAGTACTTTTCTATGAAGACTTCCACAGGGTATCCTACAGTCATGCACACTCGACTGACCGGCTTGGTTTTGTAGCAGAGTGAAAATGCCGTCTGTTTTAGCCTTGCTTTTAAACTTGATGGCCGCTGTTACATATTTTGCGGCTGTCGCTTTTCTTCACTTGGCCTTAATATGCTTTGACGCCATACCCGTGACTCTTCCGCTTCCTCCTCCCCCACCACCTCCTCCCCCCTCGCTGTTCATCACATCATTTGCCATTTTTGCGCGTCTATTTGTGGCCTGTCGTCCTAAATGTACTCCACAGGTAAAAGAAAACCCGCTGCCATTTTCCAACGCCTGTTTCTTGCATTCCCTGTCACATTCCTGGGGTTTCGCGGCTCAAATTCCCCTCTCCCCCCCCCCATCCCCACCCCCTTGGCTTTCATGAAGCTTGTCGCCAACTTTGTGAATGTTAATTAAGCATCATTTACGCATTGAGGCCGCCATAATTTGCAGAGACAACGACAACGACAACGACAACAACAACGACAACCACAATAACAACACACTGACAACACTGAGAACAACGCCACAATGTCGCGACAAGTTCGACAAGTCCCCCGACAATCTCTGACAAGGCTATCTACCACCCTCCATTCCTCCCTCAGCCATTCCTTCCAGAGAAACTGCTTCTCCTACTCCCCTTGAATTTCTCGAATTGGCCCCAAAATTAACCATTTTGCATGCCGAGGGCAACCGAAGATTAACCTAGAGCATTGCTTATGATGGACGTTAGACGTTTATCTAAACCAGTCCGAACATAAGTTAGTCAACTTAAAACTTGGCCGAGACTAACAGTGATTTATTTTCTACTCTATTTGTGATCTTCTTCAACATGTGTAAAAACCGGTGAACCTCGAAGAACCGGTTCGATTTGAGTTATTGGGTAAACCGAATCGAATCTTGATTAGTTCATGAGTGAATGAGTAATTTATCACACAGATTGTGTGTTTGGAATTGTCTTTTACTTCTGACAAAATTTGATTAGAATAAAACTACTTTATCATATCTATTTGCCATAGGAAAGATTGGTCGAATTTTGAATATAGAATTCTGCAAGGATATAATAGCTTTGGCGTGCTAAAAACAATTCATTAGGACTGGTCTTATAGTTTATAAATGAAATTCAATATTGTTCTTCACACAATTTGACTTAAACGATTTTGCGACTTGAATATGCTTACGTCACTAGACTTTTACCTCGTGTATAGAAGCGAACTACTACATCGTATGTCTACCAAGGATATAAAAATAATCATAAAGACTTGTTTTATATTTTATATATTTAATTCAATATTGTCCTTCACACAATTTGATTTCAACGATTTTTGCGACTTGAATATGCTTACGTCACTAGACTCTTATCTCTTACATAGAATCGAACTGCTGTATCGTATATCTCCAATGGGACAGATCGGTTTAAAATTGAGTACAAGGATATACAAATAACTATAAAGACAGGTTTTATATTTTATATATTTAATACAACAGGTCTTATACTTTATATATGAAATTCTATATTGTCCTTCACACAATTTGATTTAAACGATTTTGCGACTTGAATATGCTTACGTCACTAGACTTTTATAGGTTATTTCCACTGTTAGTATTTTTCCGTTGCGTGAGTGTTAACGCACATAATTTCGCAATGTCGCACATTGTTCATAAATGAACATATTTCTGAAGTATCCCTCGGTCTGCGCGGCCAGATGTGAGAACAACCACTTGAAAGGGTCACCAAAGCATCAGGTTGCCACATCGGCTGCAATCCCGGCGCTCAGAAACCGAGGGACAATTACAACATAGACAAACATGCATGTCTAATACATAGATAAGAAGAAATAGATAGATAAGTATATATGACAATGAGAAGAAAGGAGTGAGGATTACTCTAAACAATCACGTACTCGATCACATTAATACATAAGAGCTATAGTGAACGCTGTCTAGCACTTAGGCTACTTGACATAATTAGTAAATAAGACTCCTTAACACTTTTGTGAACTCTGTCTAACACTATAGATAAATCGAACAGATTAGTACATAGGATACTTTAATGCTATAGTGAACCCTGTCAAGCACTATAGCAAAAATCTGTCTGAATAGTGCATAAAATATTCTATAAAACTCCATACAAATTAATAAACGAGGTTCAGTTCTTAAAAACCAACACGTGAGTGTTCTTATTGTGTTCCAACGCTGCGACTAACATCGCGACTTAGTTCAGTGAAGCTTTGCATGCACACATTGACTCATTCACGAGACTCACGTGATATAAAGGGAATCGGGCATTACACGTCCTGGAAAATCTTTAAATGCAGTTTGATAGAGAATTGTCCAAAGTTTATAAAGTCTCCAAACGGATTCGGCGGTAGAGCCCAGCAAACATGAACAATTTGTCGGTTTTTTTAGACCCTTTACTTTAAAAAAGTAAAACGGGTCTATTAAGTTTGTCAAACAAAAAATGTGCGTAACAGGTCGAAGGAAGTCCGGCAGACCCCATAAAGTATATATATTCTTGATCAGCATCACCAGCCGAGTCCATATAGCCATGTCCGTCTGTCCGTCCGTCCGTCTGTCCGTCTGTCTGTATGAACACCTAGATCTCAGAGACTATAAGAGCTAGAGTCACCAAATTTGGTATGGTGGTTCGTCTATGGGCTAAGCAGATCAAGTTTATCTTGAAATTTTGACACGCCCCCTAAATTTTGGCACACAGAACGGATATCGGAGTCCTAACGTATCCTGAAAATTTCATCGCGATCGGATAATAATCTCGCAAGTTATTCAAAAAAAACTTAAAATCCCATATAATGGTCAATTTTAAAACTTGAATTTTGACACACAGGAGAAGCATCGGGATCCTAATGTATCCTAAAAATTTCATCACGATCGGACAATAAACTCGGGAGTTATTCAAAACTCAATATTACTCAGTGTCTGACCTAAGAAAGAAGAAGAGCATATTGCATATGACGTTACAAAGCGTTATGGGGAACTATTAGTGTTACTCTTATTTCCATTTTGAAGAATAAGTAAAGGGTCTCTCATAGTCGATTTCGACTGTAGCCTTTCAGACTGGTTTTTATTAATATAGCTTTTTTATGAAATTGTTTTCATATTTGCGTTAAAATTATATGCAAATGTTTCAATTAATGTTAAGTTTCTTAGTTTTAACTAGTAGGTGTGGCGATTCTTATATATACATATATATATATTTTATATAGACTTTTAACATAAAGTCTAGGCTAGTCCAGGCAAACTGGTTAAAAACACGTTATTCTGTGAATATTTCTGCAACAACTTCTAGAAAGATCAGGTGCCAGGAAGTTCCAGTTGATTTTCTATGCAATAAACAATTAACGCATTCGGCCTTTTAACGGGTGAAAATTGCTTTGAGGCGCTCTGTTTACTTGGGTCTCTTGCTGCTTTCCCCCATCTCTATCTCTTTCTTTAAGTATCTACATCTCTTTCGCTGTCCATGTTGTTGTTAGATTACTCTTTCTTTTCCATATAACCATAAAGACTGGTATTATTATATTTTATATATGAAATTAAATACTGTTCTTCACACAATTTCATTTTAAAGATTTTGCGACTTGAATATGCTTACGTCACTAGACTTTTACCACGTGTAGTGCGCTTTTTGATCTATAATATACTTTGCTTATTTATTTCATCGTTGCTTTCTTTGGCTATCAGTCTGCCTATCTTTCTTTGAATCGCCCTGTTTATTTGGGTCTCTTGTTTCTTCCCCCCATTTCTTTATCTCTTTCTTAAAGTATCTACATCTCTTTCTCTGTCCACCTTGTTATCTCTCTCTCTCTCTCTCTCTCTCTCTTTCTGCTTATTTTTATATTTGAACTTTATTTCATTTGTCCTGTAATGTTCCCCATTTCTCTTCGTTCTGTAACCCCAAATCTCACTTCCCTCTTCATTTATTTTCCATTTTTTCTATTTTTTTTGAGTTCCAATTCAATTCAGTTAAGTGGCTTTCAAATTTCTCAAAAGTCATATCGAGACAACCATAAAATACTTTTATCTTTTAAAAAAATACAGAACATCTCTTTCATTCTTTATCTCTCAATATATTTTGCTGAACTGCTCATAAAAAGAGTGTGTAAAAAAAAATCATTTGAGCTGCAATTAAATTGAGTAGAATCGGCATTCATTTTGTTTATCGCTGATATATCCATTGTTGCCGTAGCAAACAGCTTTTGTCTGACCTGCAAGAAAGAGGGGGAAAGGCCACTCAATAATGTCAGACGGGTATTAGCTTTCAAAACAGTTATTTAGAGGTATTTGCCAGTGCAAAAGCAGCCAAAATGTGGCCACAAAGCGGCCGGAAAATGAGCCCAACAGCTGGCCAACAAATCCAGCAGCAACAGCAACAACAACAACAACTTGGCCAATGGACATTCAAAATAAAAAGAAAAGAAAAAGCAACAAATCGCCAACTGTAGACAAGAACAACATCAAATGGCCCAAATGCCCAAAATGGCAAATGAAATGGCAAAACAAAGATGAAAAGTCGGCAAAAGAAATAAAACGCAATGGGCCAGGACATTGACAATGGCTGGCAATGACAGACAACGGCTAGCCAATGCCCTGTGTTGACCAACACACCACACACCCTGTAGGCCAAAGCTTCGCATTACACTAAGCACTGTCATACAAAAGCTGTATGCTATGAATAAAGAGTATAGCTTGAAATTAACTGTAGATAAACATACACTAAAAAAAACCATGTTTGTTCAAGATGCTCTTTTTTTTAAGGAATATTATTAGTTCTGTTAGAAATACATACATTTTAAGATAAGCAAAATTTGTATACTAAGAGAGAACCCATTGATTCTAAAATTTTGATTCTTGTATATTTCTCTTAAAGTTATCTAGCTCCAAAAATGAATAATGGTAAGATCAATGTTTGTAATTTAAGAAACGAATATAATTTGACAAAAGTTTTTAGATTTGATATTAATTTTTAGACCGGTAATTCATAAATTAAATAAAAACAAGTCTTATTTGTAAGCTTTTAATAGTGAATACCTTTTAACTTTTTAATTTTATCGTTAATGTAATTATGTAAATCCTTGCCGCCGTCCAATTGATCTGAGTCGGAGCATATTGCTAAAAATGTATCCTTTTAAGGACGGGTGCCCGGCTTAGTTTTATAATAAACTAGGGGGCTTCGCCCCCCCTGCTCGCTTCGTTCGCCAACCCCCGGCTTGCTACGAGCGCAGAAATTTCTCGAAGAAATGTGGAGTGTAAGTGGAGAACACTTTTCACAGCTATCGCCGGAGCATGACGATCGAAGCGAACTGGGGCCGAGAATACGAGAGGACACTGCACGAACCGGCACTCGAACCCTCAACCTCTTGCTTGCGAGTCGACTGCGCTACCATTAAGCCACTGCACTGTCTTGGACTCAGGCAGTTAAAATCGCTAAAGACTTGTCTGCGTGCTAAAGGCTTGGAATACTGTTTCCTTTTTAAATTCTTAATATGGAGATCAACATAAGCGAGAGTAAGAGTGAGAGAAAGAAAGAGATATTGTTCCGCCCATGCTAAATGTTTTGCAGACACTGCACCCACTTCCCCGCTGCTTTTGATTGTTGGGTATAGCAGCAAGAGCGACAACAATAAATCGCATCCCCTCCCCCTCTGTTTTTGATTGTTTATTATACCACCAAGAGCCACTGTCCCTATGGCAGATATAAAATATATGTATTCATTCGATCTCCGAATATAACAAATAGTAAAAAATACATAATCTGTGAGTTTGTTTGAGATAGCTCAAAAAATAACAAAGCTCTTCATACAAAAGTTTATATTCCAACCGATTGTTCCTATGGCAGCTATATGATATAGTCATACGATCTTGACCACATTTTCTCAGAATCTAACAATGAGTAAGAATTACATAATTTGTGAGTTTGGTTGAGATTGCTAAAAAAACCAACTATACTTTCATACTGAGCTATTTTAACCTTTGACCCCCCATTTTAAACCCTTCCAGTTGGAATATCGAAAAAACGCATACTTATTGCACGATGATTATGTCTCAACTATGTTGTGTGTCAATTTCAGCTCGATATCTTAACCCGTTTGGGCTACAGCGTGATGTCTCAGTGGTCAGTACTCTTTGTTATTTTTGGCACGTCAAAAATGTCATACCCTTGCAGAACCCTGATGCACTTTTCAACCGATCTTTCCTATGGCAGCTATATGATATAGTGATCCGATTTAAACCGAAATTGGTCAGGATATTCAAGACAGAACCAAATGCATAATCTGTGAAGTTTGCCATACAAAAGTATGATTTTCGACCGATCTTTCCTATGGCATCAATATGATATAGTGATCCGATCCGTCCGGTTCCGACATATGAACTGCCTGCAGCAAATAGGCGGACCTGTACCAAGATTCATCCAGATAGCTCTAAGACTGAGAGACTAGTTTGCATATAAACAGACGGACAGACGGACAGACGGATATGGCTATATCGACTCAGCTGTTGATGCTGATCAGGAATATATATACTTTAAAGGGTCGGAGATGTCTGCTTTCATGCGTTACACATTTCGTGACAAAATTATAATATCCTCTGCAAGGGTATAAGTATGCGCAATTTTAAATAAATTTTTGTATACATATTTTTAAGACCAATACTCATAGTTTTAAAAGCTTCTATTTTTCTAAACAAAAACTTTTAGTTTTGTGAGCAAAATATAAGTTTTAAATCCATTTTCGTAAATTTTGGATATTAAATCTTGATTTTAAAAGTGTAATGTGAATTTTTCTTAAAGTTCTCTTTGTTTAAAAATAAATATTATATTATATAAATATATTATTAAATTATATTAAATGTTGACTTTTTTAATGTGATGTGAATTTTTCTAAAAGTTGTCTTTGTTTAACAATAAATATTAGTTAGCAGCAGTGTAGGCTGAGTGCTATGACAACGATTGCTGCCCACACAAATTAAGCTGATTGCTTTGAAATGTAAAGGTTAACTATTGGGTTGGGATGGCAAGAAAGTCATGTCAAATTTTGTCAATAGTCGCCGTTTGTCTCAGTTTTATGTGGGCGATGTTTGTTGCCCTGGAACCTAAAATATCTATACAAGAAATCTGTAAAATCTGTCTGGCTTTTTACCTTTTGTATATACAGTAAAAATAATATTCGTTGAATGTAAACACAAACTCTTAGACATACAGTTAAGTAGTATATCTCCATTCAGTATTATAAATACACTGATTTCAGAAATTTAAATATGCATTTACCCATTTCTACATGGAAAGCAAGTATATGTGGAACTTGTGTTATTCCGCCGTGATGCCAGATAATTCCAGAGACGACATTGTGTTTATATTACTCAGTTTATTTAGTATATTGATTAAATTTCGTATTTCTTATTAACGAACAATTGTTTTATTAACTAGTATGTGAGTGTGTCTTAAACTTTAATGAATTTACTACTACCCAAAACTGAATGAGTGCAGAGAGATTCTCCCTATTCTAAGTCTTTCATTTACAGTGTTTAATATTGCCGACTACTTCTCGGGTCTCTGGGGTGGTTTCTAACACTTGATTTCTACACACATTTACTAAATGTGAATGGTGCTTTAAGTAACTGAATCTGCTCAATGTTTATGGATTTCATAATATTTATAGAAACCACAGAAAATAAAATATGGAAAGCAGACAGCAATATTTTCATATTTTTGGGAGGTTCTTATTCTTCACAAACTTCTTCTAGGTGAGATTGACTCCACTTTCCTACTTAGCCTCATTAATATTAATGTTTCTTTTCGTCCTACTAGACACTATTTCCCCCTTAAGCTTCCCGTTTGCCTTACAAATTACTCTGAACCAGAAGCCTTCCGTATGCTTTGTAAAAATTATAATAAATTTTACAATTTATTTTCTATTGACTCTAGTAGAACTTCTGTTAAACTTGTTATTATTTATTGTTATTATTTATATTTTTATTTATTTTTATTATTATTATTATCGTCATTATAAAACCTTGCCACCGTCCTTTTGATGTGAGTCGGAGCATATCGCTAAAAATTTCTCCTCCTACGGACGTGTGCCTGGTTAAGTTTTTATATTAAATTAAATACTTGTTTTACTACTGTGTCGACTGTTCATAGTCGTCAATAAATAAATAAATAAATATATAAATAAATAAATTTATTAATTTTATATATATGTTTATTTTGAAAAGAAGAATTCGAGCCAAGCTTTCAAAAGGAACACAATTAAATGGTTAACGTATCACATTCAACGATTATAAAACCAGATAACAAATCTTGGATATATGGGTACGTTATAAATCGAAGGAATCACAATTTATTCAATTCTTTGAATTACAAAAACTTCTTTCTGTTGCAGCTGTCAAAAACCACTTGATTCAATTTTATTGACTATAATTAATGGGGATGAGAATGCAGCCTTCCAACAGATAGAACAAATGATCAAACTTTACAAAGGTTTGCTATCTGTGTTGATTACAATAAATTTTGTCAAGACTTCAACTTAGAGACTATTACTACCTACTATTAAGAACCATATTCTAAACTTTTTAGCAACTAATTCAACAAAACAATACTTACTCTTTCCCTTATTGATTTCATTGAGTTTTTTCTGGGGTTTCTCCAATACTTGTAACAAATGTTGGATCAATTAAATATTTATTTGAATACCCCTAGACTTAATTTAAATTAATGAAGCCTTTTATCTTTTCAGACCTAATTTTATTGTTAACTTCATATTATTTTCAATTTATGTCTTTTATTTTTAATCTTACTTTGTGTCGACTGTTTTTAGTTGACGTTAAATAAATAAATAAATTAATAGCCTATAAGTAATAAAGTCTAATCAAAACGATTTAAAAAAGATATTTAGCTAATATTTAGATTAAATATTAAAAGTCCCAACGAATCTCTTGATATTAAAGCAAAATTATTTCAAAAGATAGCAACAAGTAAAGCTGATTGCTATGCAACTCAAAGCAGAAAGAACTATTATATCAATGAGTTAACAATTTGTTAATTTCTTCAGTGACTTAAGATATTTACCAAATGAGACTGTCAACTGCTGATTGAATGTATAATTAATAGGGAACGCCTTATGATATTAAAGCTGCCAAAAGCTGATTGCTATATAACTTTAATACAACATTTAACAAAATGTACACTTAATATAAATATTTTAGCTAGAATTCTGGATTTTTGCACTTAGGCTGTTAACTGTTTGTTAACAAGAGAGTTTAAAGTTATGTAAATATTCATATTTAAAAGCTCTTTGTTACATAATAACAGCAAATCAGAGAAACAGTTTCTTAAAGAAAAATCTTATCAAAGAGTAAATCATTTACTTAAATAATATATTATTTATATATTTATTTAAATTTAGACATGTTATTTAAATTATTTAAGTGTATAGCAAAATAAAGAGACGAAACAGAAACTGAAGCTGTCAACAGCTGATTGTTATGTAACTTTTAAAATAATTTTATATAAAAATGAACAATTAATTGAAATATTCTAGCTAGATTTTAGTAGTTAGGCTATTAATTGTTTGTTAAAAGAGAGATTAATGTTGCATAAATATTCATTTATTTAAATATTCAAAAGCCATTTGATATAGTATATTTACAAGAAATCAGAAAAAGAACAAACTAATCAAAGAGTATATCATTAACTTAATTAATCCATTATTAATATATTTATTTATATATATACATATTTTTAAGTTTATTTAAGTGTACAACAAAACAAATAATCAATTATTTATATATGGGCATTTCCATGAGGTCGCACGGGACAATCGTATACATTGTAAGTGGTAAAAAGGTCAAAATAAGACGGATTTTCAAAATTATTTTTCCAATTAAAAGTAGTTCTTGATTAGCCCTATAATTGGTGCTAAGGTCGATTTTGAGAAACTATTCGTATTGTAGATTTTTACAAAAAATCGAGGCATTCGCACGGGACAAAAATAGAAGTGGTTTTTGTGGCGATCAATTTAATCTCAGATTTCAGCGAAAGTTTGTGAAATATATTCACTCAAATTTCTGATAAATGTTATGCATTGATGTCTCTTTAAAATGGTTAAAGTTTTGCTCAAATATGATTTATACTTTTTTTTTTAAATTAAATAAAGTGACACCGAAATATGCGATAATGCAAAGCCGAAATTATCGTAACTTCCAATCGCATACTTTCTTATACATTATTTTTTGACTCTTTATACCATTCCCAAGATTTGGAGTACCATAAGACAATGCATAATAACTTATTCTAAGAATTTGTATCAAAACAAAATGTACACTAGAAATGCCCAAATGAGAAAAGTTTTACTTGTTTGACGTTGTATCCTAATATCTCGAAATGGGTTATGAATAAAGACGAAATTTTGTTACATTAGTTAAATTTAATTGTTTTCCTATTAAAATATCGACTATACACCCTATTTTTATAATGAAACAAGTGGTTTTTAAACACTTTGAATCTTTTGGGCTCGGTGGACCTTTTGGTGGAAATACCCATATTTAAATATTTAAATGTTATAAAGATTACAGGACGAAACAGCAACAAAGGCTGTCAACAGCTGATTGATACATATATGTGCGTTTATTGTGAATTGCTCAAAGCTCTTGGCTTAACGATTGAAACGAACTGACAAAAGCTGCTTGCTATTCACTGCTTGCTGAGAGCTACAGCACTTGGCAGGGCTGCAGAATATGCAAATGAAATGTAGCGTAGATAAACGTAAAATTCGCATGTTGTGACTCGGAACCAACTCGAAATGCAAATAAAGCGACGACTTTGAATTAAAATGAAAGTTGAAGCCAAGGAAAGAAATTGGAATACGAATAGGAATACGAATTGGAATAGGAATTGCCAAATAAAATGGCAGCATGAAATTTGGTTGTTTTGCCACTTCGGTGCTTCAGTTCCCCCTCCATATTTCCACCATATATATTTCTCCTCGCATTTTCTTCCCATTTGTCGACTCTGTGTCCTGGTGCCCGACTGCCTGAGTCGTAATTCTTTCACACACACACACACACACACACACACACACACACACACATAGACATTGCTGCTTGTCGACATTTTGGTAATAAATTGAGTTTTATGGCAGTCATATTATTCTTTATTAGTGGCTAAGAATTGTTGCCTTTTGTTGGCTTTGTGCACAAAACGACGTCTCAACCAGGCGAATTCCTACACTCTCTCTCTCTCCCTCTCTCTCTCTCTCTCTCTCGCTCTCATCAGAGAAGACGGCACCTGTTTTTGCCACATTCACATTCCCACATTCACAATTACACACATTCACATTCCCCAACACACACACACACACACACACACACACACACACACACACACATTCGCAGCGTCTCTTTAATTAATTCGACCCACACAATGAACTTTGTCAATGCTCAACAGCCCAAGCAACAAACAGTTAGAGCCAAAGACCTAACCAGCCGCCTTCCCCTTCCAGCTGGAATACCCCTTCCGCCACTGAGACAAATCAATCAAAGTGACACTGAGACAAAGAAAGAACAAGGGACATCTGAGAGAATACTTAGGATAACTCCTGAGCCTCTCTCTCTCGCTCTCTTCGCTACTGAATCAAATCCCCTAATTGTACATTAAATTAGCTACGAAAAGTTACAGCTGACTGAAAATGATCTATGGCCTGTTTCAGAGCTGCTTAAAAATTATGCTATAATGAAAGGATTGCAAATTAGAGTTATAAATCAAAAAAAAAATATTAAACCTGAAACAAACGCTGCTTATGGAAGAGCAAACTTCAATACATATGCAAGAAAACACTAACACATCTAAAGCAAAAAATTTTTTTTATTTTATTCTGTGCACTGAAAATATGAGTATACACATTTTCATTATTTTTATAAAGTTAAGGAACTAGAAATAATGATATGAAATATAAATGAAGTATACAGTATGATTTTAATATTTTTATAAAGAACTCAAAAACTGATCAATATTAATATTTATTTTAGTTAACGATAATTTTAATAATGCCTCCAAATGATCGTTTGTTAATCGACTTCTGTGTTCAAGTAAATAGCATATATTTTTTTAAAGTGCAGGCCTCAACGAAAAGCAACAACAAAACTACACCGAAATTCAGTCGCGCAACAACAAAGTAATGAAGTGTTGTTGCTTTGCTCATGCTCATGCCCAGCCAGCGAAAAGAGATAAGAAAGGGAACACGCATTATTGTTTTTGTATTATGCATTGGTTTATGACTAGAGCCGTGCATGTATACGCGCATTGCTGCCTGTGGGAATCTGGAGTGAGCAGCGAGATCGCCAAGGAGAGCGGCGATGCTGGCAGCGACCACATAACATGAGTGTCGAGAGAGGCGAGAGCTCAATTGTAAAAGAGTAAGCGAACTAGACAGACGTGTGACCGCAATTACAATTAAACGAAGTTTGACTATATTGAGAATATAATAAAGTGTCTATTTAATTATCGGGAGATTACGGGTTGTTACACTGCCTATGCCTAAGAGCAATTACAATAACAAAATGAGCCAGATGAGCAATGGGCTGGGCACCCCTGCTTTAGGTGAATGGGAAAAATATATAATATAATATAATATAATTATATATAAAATATAAATATACTTATACGATTTTGGCTTGGAGTATCCTGCAAATACGATCAACTTTAATTATCACTTAATATTATACAATTAGAATTATAATATAATTTGTATTTAAAAATCGAAACATAACTCTTAATTTTATTTAAAAACTAAGGGACAAGTACAAGATATTCCTTTAGTTTTTTTAAAATAACCAGTCGACTATGAGAGACCCTTTACTTAATTTTCAAAATTGAAATAATAGTAACAAACTTAGATACTTAGATGTGAACCTAAATAAAGTTGTCGCCGCTCAAAATAATCACTGCGAGAGAGCGGAACGTGCAAATCGAGTACCCAGCAAATCTTTACCCCTTACCAACAGTACTGCTGGCAGCATTACATGTCATGCGAGAAGTAGTTACAAAATCGGACGTCTTCCATTCGCATTTATACAGCGATGAAACACTGAAAGAACGTAGTTTGGCAGGGATTCTGTTATTGCTCTGTTAATGCTCTCATTTCCCTTGCCAACTCCCATTTCTGAAAACTATGGTTACTGGAACCATTCGATATTGTCTTTTATAAATTATAATTCTTCATTTGTGATTAAATTAATATAGAGCTTTAGCTTTTAGATGCGCGCGTGGCTGTCGAAGAGTCTCGATCTCAGAAGGATAGTTATCGAACTATCGCCTCGTATGCAGGGCTGCATGAGATACATTTGGTTTGGATGAATGTCGCTAGGGGGCGTCACTGGATCGCCACAAAACTACATTACAGATACCTTCTATTGGTAGGCAGAAAAGCAGGTCATGCGGCGTTCACTACTAGAATAACACATCCAGAAGGCATTGCTTTGCAAGGTATTTAGAAAGTATTGCTAGCAAAAGGCATCCATACGGCATTTCAAAAGTTTAATTTAATTTAAAAATTTAATATTGATTTTAAATTAAAAATATATATATATATATTTATTCAAAAATTTTTTTCAAGAATAACAAATTTAATTCGTGTTATTGTTAATATTAGGGTTGATGTCACATTTGAAAATACAACAGGCTTGGTCTTGTCAAAATCTGTAATGCATTGAAAAATAAATAAAAATAAATTTTAATACTTATGTATATTGTTTCACAGCAGTGTATGATGCACTTATATGTATGTACTTACTTTTGGCAATTATGCGGCAACAATTGAATCAATCAACAATTTCATTTTCATCAGACCAAAACGTTTGTATGTACATATATGTACTATGTATAAAAACATTTCACGGCACATAAAACAATAAATTTTGGAAAATAATTATTTATTTATTTATTTATTTAATAACCTAATCTTAAGGTTAAAACCTTAAAATAAGCAATATTTACTAGCAATGGCTGCTATGGCCTTCAGCTAGGAATATATGTTACATTTTATGGTTGATATGTGGTATGATTTATCAAATGTTAAGAAGTAACTTAATTTAGTATTAAAGTAATGTATCGAGATTGATGTGTTATCATTGTTTACAATATTGTTTGAATGTGGGTAAACATAAGGATATAATTGATTTTGCGTAGGTGTTTATAAATTTGAATATAGTATATGTTATATTAAATTACATTGTATAGTTGAGATCTTCTTAGGAATTCGACAATATTTTTCATATTTTCTTCATTAGGGTTTGCGAGCATGTTTAATGGATTATTGTGTTGAAAAATAGTATTTCTTATGTTTGCAAGTTGGTGGCAGGATTCTAGTATGTGTTGGATATTGAGAGTATTGTTCGATTGGCATAGTGTACATATGGTGGATATATTTGGATCAAAGTAGTGTTCGTGTGTTAGTTTAGTGGACAACGAAGTCGAATTATTTTGGTTTGGTCGTTTCTTGAAAGATTCTTATGTGAAGCAATACCTAAGTAATCTTGTAGGTGTGTGTGATTTTTATTTAAGTTTTGGTACCATATGTTACATTTTGAAAAAGTAGTTTTTAATTGTATTGATAGATGATTAGTTAGATATCTGTTTACGTCTTTGATGTTGTAGTTTGTGGTATAAATTAGTGGCATATGAGTTGCAGATTTAGCCATATGGTCAGCTAATTCGTTACCTTTAATTTGTACGTGTCCAGGGATCCATATTAGCTTAACTCTATTTGATAAGGCAGTTAATAAAGACCTTATTTGGGAAGGGTAGTAGTCATTGTTACTTATATTATATATAGAGTCTAGGGCAGACATCTAATCGGAGCATAGAATAAATGCTCCTCTCATATTTTTGATAAGTTTTATAGCTTCTAATATTGCAATTATTTCAGCAGATAGTACTGAAGAGTAGGGTGGTATGGAAAATAATTATATTATTTGCATTTGATGTCATCACTAATATAACTTCTCACAGGTTTATTTAGTTATTTTCACAGTTTTTTCTATTTTTCTTGCACGCTTGGCACTTGCAGCTCTTCTTCGTGCGATCTAATGCAGGTCATCAGAATAACAGAGACAACCAGTCGGAAAGGCTACAGTCGAAGTCGACTATGAGAGACCCTTTACTTATTCTTCTAAATGGAAATAAGAGTAACACTAATAGTTCCCCATAACGCTTTGTAACGTCATATGCAATATGCTCTTCTTCTTCCTTTGGTCCGCCACTGAGTAATATTGAGATTGGAATACCTCCCGAGTTTATTATCCGATCGTGATGAAATATTTAGGATACATTAAAACCCGGATGCTTGTCCTGTGTGCCAAAATTCAAGGCTCCAGTCTCAAAATTTACCATTATTTGGGATTTTAAGATTTTTTTGAATAACTTGCGAGATTATTATCCGACCGCGATGAAATTTTCAGGATATATTTCAGATACCCGTTCTGTGTGCCAAAATTCAGGACTCTAGCTTTAATATTTTTCGTTTTATGGGATTTCAAAAATTTTGTTCTCGATTTACGGTGGCGGAAGGGGGCGTGTCCAAATTTTAAGATAATCTTGATCTGCTTAGCCCATAGACGAACCACCATACCAAATTTAGTGACTCTAGCTCTTATAGTCTCTGAGATCTAGGTGTTCATACAGACGGACGGACAGACGGACGGACGGACAGGCGGACGGACATGGCTATATCGACTTGGCTGTTGATGCTGATCAAGAATATGTATACTTTATGGGGTCTGCCGGACTTCCTTCGACCTGTTACGCCCATTTTTTTTTGACAAACTTAATAGACCCGTTTTACTTTTTTAAAGTAAAGGGTCTAAAAACAAAGAATGACATGTTTTTAGAAAATAGCAGAGATTTCATTGAAACCTAGTATTTAGTATTTAGTGCTTAGTAAGATATAATTTATAGTTTAATTTTAGAAAAACAACCTTTGAATTTGTTTCACTTGATTCCATTCGATTAAATGTAAATCACAACGAAACAAATGTAATATACGTACTTAAAGAGAAACTTGAATTGTTTTATTTATTAGAAATCCAATCGTTAAAAATTGTGCACAATATTTCCTAATGAATCGCAAGCGAAGAACTTGATAGAGCACTTGATAGATACTTGATATATAATCAATAGTATCTTCTGAGAAGTTTCTATAACTTTCCCAGCTTTATGTGCTTCAGAAAACATATTGAGCTATTCATTACTAAGGTCCTCGTAAATTCTCTTAGGGAAATTAAAGTATCAATGAATGTATCTTCAAGTCTCGCTTACACTCGATTCACTCATAATATGCACACACACACTCATTTTAAGAATTCCAAGCTAACTTTAAGAAATCCAAGCAGAAAAAAAAACTGTATGCCAAACGAAAACAGATGATCCTTGAAAATGAGCATGTCAAAACCGCCAAAACAGTAAGTGGAAAACTTGCATTTTGTACTTATGTACACACATATGAGTTGAGTTTTCACCAAGAGGAAAAACGGGGAAAGTGGCGCGCGGGGGAAAGAGGAATTACAAAATGTTCCGCTTGTGTAATTTATCATCTTCAAGTTCAGTGCGCGAAAAATAAAGCTGGAACCTGCAAGGGATGGGAAAGAAAGAAGGGAGAGATGAAAGATGGGAGTTGGGAGCGGGGAGCGGGGAGTTGGTTGAATTGGCGCCATCGGGGTAAAGCTTTTAGGCAAAAATTGCCGGCAGGTGGCGCGTTTAATGATTAATTGCCAAATTGGAGCAGGGAATTTATGAGATTTTCAAACAGCAACTACAACTACAGAGAAAACAAAAATACATGCTAAAATTAAATTGGAATATACTTGAATTAAGTATGAATTGATCTAAGTCCGACTTGCTAAAAATGAGCCAGCAAATTCCAAAACGAAGTATTCCAATAATCTTTAATTTTGTATGAATTGATAAAAGTCCGAATTACTGAAAACGAGTCGGAAAATTGCTTAACGAAGTAACAAAACTTCTTTATATTAGAGAAACTTGTACAATGAAATATTCTTCATTTACTAGAGATGAGTTCAAATTGCGAACACTCACAATAACAAGTTCATAATATCTTAAATCAAGCTATTTAAAACTTGCTTAACGTATTAAAATGATTATTGCTGGTCTGATACAAATATATATAGCTGGAAATTAAGACTATATTGCAAAGGATAATTTCTGATGTCAGTCTCAACTAAATTTTACTTTAAATTAAAGACTTTAGATACTTATTTCAAAGAAAGCTTACACGATTTTGAATAAAATCTGAAGTTAGCGTAGATCAAGCATAATTTTCTTATAAGATCCTTTACTTTAAAAAAGAAAAAAGGGTCTATTAAGTTTGTCAAAATCAAAATGTGCGTAGCAGGTCGAAGGAAGACTGGCAGACCCCATAAAGTACATATATTTTTGCTCAGCATCAACAGCCGAGTCATGTCCGTCCGTCCGTCTGTCCGGCCGTCCGTCCGTCTGTCCGTCCGTCCGTCTGTCCGTCCGTCTGTCCGTCCGTCTGTCCGTCCGTCTGTCCGTCCGTCTGGCCGTCCGTCTGGCCGTCCGTCTGGCCGTCCGTCTGGCCGTCCGTCTGGCCGTCCGTCTGGCCGTCCGTCTGGCCGTCCGTCTGGCCGTCCGTCTGGCCGTCCGTCTGGCCGTCCGTCTGGCCGTCCGTCTGGCCGTCCGTCTGGCCGCCCGTCTGGCCGTCCGTCTGGCCGTCCGTCTGGCCGTCCGTCTGGCCGTCCGTCTGGCCGTCCGTCTGGCCGTCCGTCTGGCCGTCCGTCTGGCCGTCCGTCTGGCCGTCCGTCTGGCCGTCCGTCTGGCCGTCCGTCTGGTCGTCCGTCTGGCCGTCCGTCTGGCCGTCCGTCTGGCCGTCCGTCTGGCCGTCCGTCTGGCCGTCCGTCTGTCTGGCCGTCCGTCTGGCCGTCCGTCTGGCCGTCCGTCTGGCCGTCCGTCTGTCTGGCCGTCCGTCTGTCTGTCCGTCTGTCTGTCCGTCTGTCTGTCCGTCTGGCCGTCCGTCTGGCCGTCCGTCTGGCCGTCCGTCTGGCCGTCTGTCTGGCCGTCCGTCCGTCTGGCCGTCCGCCTGGCCGTCCGTCTGGTCGTCTGTCTGTCCGTCTGTATAAGCGCCTTGATCTCAGAGACTATAAGAGCTAGAGCTACCAAATTTGGTATGTTGATTCGTCTATGGGCTAAGCAGCACCAGTTTGTGTTACAATTTTACCACGCCCCCTTTCGTCCCTTTTAAGCTAGAGTCTTGAGATTTGGCATATAGGATGAGCATCAGTCGAGTCTTAATGTATCCTGAAAATTTCATTGCAATCGGATAATAAACTCGGAAGTCAATCATGGGTGAATAGGAAAATGTCAGCTATATTATTTTTGGATGAAATATCTTGAAACAGGAATATACGATACAGTTGTCAACCAGAAAAATAAAAAGGTATAATTGATTTGAGCAAATGCATTAATAAGGAGTCGAGTTGCTCATCGTAGTTCAATTGAAGGATTTAGTTGAATAGTTAATTTTTTTAATAAACGAATAAATCTTTCATATAGTTCAGTAGTTCAGTGAATTGTTTATTCAATGACTCGAATTCCACTATAGGTCGTTCAGTGACTCGAATCCCTTTTTAGTTATTATTATTATTTACAATCACTTCCAGGTAAACTTGGACGGATATGAATTAACGTTTCCATGAAGCTTACAAAACACAAGCCAAGAAATCAACTAGGATATGGTAAAAACAAAACAAAACAATTAAGAGACGGGAGAATATCAAGTTGATTGAGGCAATTGCTGACCATTGAAGATGACTGCATTTGATTGAGTTCAGTTGTAGATACAAGAAATATTGAGGCTTCCAGTGTTGATGAATCAATGCATCCAGAATCGAATGAGGACTCGTACTATTCAGTATTGAAATTGACAAAATGTCAATATGTCTGTCACAATGTCATATTGTAACACACAATTACCAACAATTTAAAGTCAAGTGATAGTAAAGTTCTATACTTAAATCCCAAGAAATTAATTGCTTTGTCTTACAGATTATAGCTGGAAAAATAGTTATTAATTGCTTCAGTCAACTGTTGAATTTAGACAAAATAGGGAACTGATGACTTGATCCCGACTTTTGGCAACTCACATTGATTTTATCATATGCGCTTTTGCTTTTGAAATTAGTGATTGATTCAAGTTTGATTTACACTTATTTCAAGTACGTTATTCACTCACTTTTAGCATTTGAAAATACTAAAATACTTATATTTTCAGTCTCATTTCAAATAAGAAATGTTGAAATGTGTGGATATAAATACAAAGTACTTGATTTATTTGCTCTGTGTACTCCACGCAATTACGCTGCCACCCTTTCCACCCCTTCTACCCCTTCCACCCTTGCCACACGCCAACCCCCTTCTTTCTCCCCCTTCTCCCCTTCTCCACTTCTTTACTTCCCACTTCTTTCACATCAAAGTGCCGCAGACGACTTCAAGAATCGCAACGCGTTGGCAAAGTGAGTTTTGTTTTGGCAACAGCGATGACAACGTGACGCATCCCACTTGGGGGCATGCCACGTCGAGGCAGAGGCCGAGGCAGAGGCTGAGGCGTCGACAGCAACATCGCCTGGGCCTGCCTCAAGGCTCAAGCACACGAATTTACCATCTAATTGTCAAACTCAAATGGAAAATGGGGCAACGGGCAACGGGGCAGCTAATTGAGCCCCAACTACAGCGAGGCACTTGGAATATTTAATATTGACCTTGGGGGCACTCTAGTTATTGTTCATGCCAACTGTCTTTTCTGTGTCTTATCAATAAATTGAGGCAAGTTGGCAGCTCGCAGGGCAAATACAACAGGAAACAGCAATTGGAATATTAAATATTGAACTTCGGTGTCGGGTTTTTCACTGTCCTCGCTGTTCTCTTATTGTGCTGTATCAATAAATTGAAACAAGTTGGCAGCATCCAAAAAGAAAGGAGCGTCCAGAGACGATAATAACGGCAATTAGTAACAGTATTTACCTTGAGGCAGACCTTTGTACCTGTACCTCCTATAGCTAAACTAAAACAAGTTGGCAGTCCCAAAAGTTAACAGTTGCAATTAATAATTGAACAATTAAATTAATAACAATTAAATGCAATTGCTGCTTATGTTAATTTTGAGACAGTTGCTTGTGTGTGATTAAATCACTGTATGTCTAATAGATAAAGTGAAACAAGTTGGCAGCCCGAATTGCAAAAGAATTTGGAAGTGTTCAATGAATAAGATGAGCTTTATAATTAATTGAGATAAGTATAAAATTCATATTAAATAAATAGATACATTATATTTATCCCCTTTTATCAATAAATTGAAACGAGTTGGAAATCTCAACGATATAAACACTTTCGAAAGGTGCGAATAAATGCAATGATATTGATTCCCACCTTATGCCAGAACTTTGTCTAATATTTATTGTCCAAGCAGTCTTTTTAGAAATACAATTAAACAAGTTGACAGCCCCAAAATAAAAGAAGTTTGAAGTTTCACTTGGAGTTAGTAATATTGAGATTAAGTTACTCTTCCGTCAATAAATATGCTTTTTTCAGCATTTCTTCAATAAATGAAAACAAGTTGGCAGTACAAAAATAAATTAAAACTAGTCAACAATAAGAATAGATAGATTAATTTAATAATTAATAATTATTAATATATTCAACACTTTTCGCAGGCTAACAATTCAACTTATCACAGAAATTAGCTTAACTGATCTTAGTTATAAGAAAGACTTTATTAATTTCGTTAACTACAATTTACTTGCAATTCTTCATATTGTCATCAATACTTACAGTCTTCTGTGATGAAATTGGATAGCTTGTCAACTAGTAAAAATCTGTCTTAAACAATCTGGGAGATAGTTGTCAAACGAAGCCTGTTTATATCAGCATTGTAAATAAAGTAGCCAATAAAAATCAAATTAAATCAATTTAAATAGGGGAAACAGAACATTCAGCAATTTCAGCATTTTCAAGAAGTCTCTGATCTAGGTAAACTAAGCACACAATTCTAAGAACTGCAACAATTCAAATACGTATTCAATTCTTTTAGATCTCCAAATATTTTTAAGAACTGTAATGAATTCTCATGGAGTTCGCCTTCATTATACGCCGAATCCTCTGAATAACTGGCATGAGAAATGCCTGAGATGGCGAAATGTCTGCCTAAATGTCGTCAAGCCTGATTTTAGTACAAGTCGTGATCGTAAAAGTCTCTCTTGACTTCTGTACAGCATTGTACACGGAGATCAAGACACCACGGATCTGCGACCTGATGTGTCAACTGTAGATACTAATGGAGTATATATGTGTATATATATTTACATATATATAATCAGCGGCAACATAACAAACTAATACACTTAAGTACATAAATACACATACTTTTTAATGACTGCAACAAATATAAATGAAATAATAATCAAAACTGAAACAGGGAAAATTAAAACTTGGGTAGAAACGGCGATAGACGAAAGCATCATTAGGACTGCCTTACAATATGTTATATAAATATTTACATAAATTCGTATATTTGTTTATGTCTGCAAAACAAATGAGAAAAGTGTAGTCGGGCTTACTCGGCCGTAATACACCATGTGTCGGTAGAGTATAAGCTTCTAGCTTTTAACATCTCTGAGATAATTTCAATCATACAGACGGGCAGACAAACGGATTGACAGACAGACAGACAGACGGACGGACAGACAGACGGACAGGCAACGGACAGACATACGGACAGACAGACGGACGGACGGACAGACAGACAGATGGATAGATAGACAGACAGATAGATCGATAGACAGACAGACCGACAGACAGACAGACAGACAGATGGATAGATAGACAGACAGATAGATCGATAGACAGACCGACCGATAGACAGCCAGACCGACAGACAGACAGACAGATATATAGATATATAGATAGATAGACGGACAGAAGGACAGACAGACAGACGGACAGACAGAAAGATAAAGAGATAGATAGATAACATAAGGACAGACAGACAGACACACAGACAGACAGACGGACAGACAGGCAACGGACAGACACACGGACAGACAGACAGACAGATGGATAGATAGACAGACAGATAGATAGATAGATAGATAGATAGATAGATAGATAGATAGATAGATAGATAGATAGATAGATGGATAGATAGATAGATAGATAGATAGACAGACAGACGGACAGTCAGACGGACAGATAGATAGACAGATAGATAGATAGATAGATAGATAGATAGATAGATAGATAGATAGATAGATAGATAGATAGATGTATAGATAGATAGATAGATAGATAAACAGACAGACGGACAGACAGAAAGATAAAGAGATAGATAGATAACATAAGGACAGACAGACAGACGGACCAACAGACTGACGAGCCTGGCTCTACCGACATATCTGTTAATGATGATCAAGAATATTCTATATTCATTATTCGGTCTGTATTTGTTCATACGGGAATATGCAATACTAGTACACAGTTAGTAAAGTAAGAACTATTGCAAACATATCGATATTATTAACATATTTAAGTACATCTGCAATTAACATAAACAATTAATATTGAAAAGCATACCGGTCAATCTTATCGATAGTTCGACAAGATCCGATCGTGATGGTTAAATAAAGCGGAGTTTGGATATGAAACTCATACAGTTAAATACTTTTAACAGCGTATAAAAAGTGACACAACTCAACTGTCAACTGTCAACTTGAACTTCAGCTTCAAACACACAAATTCATTAAAGTTGAATATTAAATTTCCGAGAAGAGAAATGGAAACAGGACTGGCAGCTGCATTGACCACGACGAAGACCACGGACTGCCCGGCCGAGGACGGGGCGTGGCCAAGGGATGTGCAGCTGTATCAGCCGCCAGAGGAGGATCAGATATTGCTGCCGGAGCGAGCCAGTTGTCTGGCCGTGAAAACCTATCTGCGGATGTGCAAACTACAATTCTCAGAGCAAAGTTGCTCGAATGTGGAGTTCATGTCGACGGAAGGACGTCTTACCCGGCTGCCATTATTGCGAATTGGCAACAAACTGTTGTCCGAGTTCGAGCCCATTGTCAGGCATGTTGAGGAGCTGCTGGGCGGGCAGGGATTGAGCAGCTGGTTGGACGAGGAGGAACGTGAGGATATGCGCAGTCTGGTCACCAACACCGAGAACACTTGCACTCTTGCCGAGCTGCACAAATGCTTTGTCGACCAGCAGGTGTACGAGGGATACACGAGACTGCGAAATGCAGCTGCCCATCCCTGGCCCCTGAGCACTTGGCATTGTCATGACAAACATCGCGATGCATTGCGTCTGCTACGTGTCTATCAATGGGATGAACTGAGCACCGATGGTGTTCAGTCTGAACTGGAGGACAATTTGCAACTGCTCGATGATATCTTGAAGGAGCAATCCCAGGAGCTTCCCGGCTATATCTATGGCCAACAGCCCTGTGAGCTAGATGCCCTCATCTTTGGACACTTGACGGCCATGCTGACCACAAAGTTGCCAAATCCTTCGCTCGCTCTGAGTGTTCGCAACTATCCACGACTTGTGGCCTTTTGTCGTCGCATCGATGTGCAGTTCTTTGCTGGCAAGCAGCTAGCTGGAGAGGATTAGCCAGACAGCAGATGGGAGACTGCAGACAGAAGGAGGACCAGGAACCGGAACGATTATAGTTATTAAATACAAATTATTTGTTCTTTATTATCGAAATATTAAACAATTACTATTAGTTTTTAAGCTTTACAAGTTCCTAATTTGGCATAGATAAAGTTTAGTTTAATTGCGATGCGTGCTTAAAGTTTCATTGCAGTCGGACAATAAACTCCGGAGATTTGAAGCAAATATATTTTCGAGTATACAAAGGTTGAAGGCAACAACTTTAGGCATTGAGACTAAATTATTAATTGCAGTTCTGTAAGGAAACTGGTAATTTATCAGATAATCGACTATGGCAGCATTGACGCAATGGTTAGAGTTTCGAACTCTTGCGGTGTGGTTCTGGAGTTCGACCAATACCAGAGGCACACTTTTTTTTTTGGTTATTATTCTATTTTATAAATTAAATTAAAATTAAATTGATTTATTTATAAACTTATTTAGGTTCATACTATTATTTCCTTTTTGAAGAATAAGTAAAGGGTCTCTCACGGTCGATGTTCGACTGTAGCTTTTCCGACTGGTTAGTTATTATGAATAGTAACAGTAGGCTATACAATTTTTTTTAATATTTTCAGTATATTTATATGCGCGCTCAAAATTAAATATGGGCATTTCCACCAAAAGGTCCACCGAGACCCAAAACATTCAAAGTGTTTAAAAACAACGTGTTTCATTATAAAAATAAGGTGTATAGTCGATATTTTAATAGGAAAGCAATGTAATTTAACTAATGTAACAAAATTTTGTCTTTATTCATAACCCATTTCGAGATATTGGAATGCAACGTCGAACAAGTGAAACTTTTCTCATTTGGGCATTTCTAGTGTACATTTTGTTTTGATACAAATTCTCAGAATAATTTATTATGCATTGTCTTATGGTACTCCAAATCTTTGGAATGGTATAAAGAGTCAAAAAATGATGTATAAGAAAGTATGCGATTGCAAATTACGATAATTTCGGCTTTGCATTATCGCATATTTCGGTGTTACTTTGTTTAATTTAAAAAATAAACTTGAAATCATATTTGAGCAAAACTATAACCATTTTAAAGAGACATCAATGCATAACATTTATCAGAAATTTGCGTGAATATATTGCCCAAACTTTCGCTGAAATCTGAGATTAAATTGATCGCCACAAAAACCACTTCTATTTTTGTCCCGTGCGAATGCCTTGATTTTTTGTAAAAATCTACAATACGAATAGTTCCTCAAAATCGACCTTAGCACCAATTATAGGGCTAATCAAGAACTACTTTTAATTGGAAAAATAATTTTGAAAATCCGTCTTACTTTGACCTTTTTACCACTTACAATGTGTACAATTGTCCCGTGCGACCTCATGGAAATGCCCATATTTAATTTATCAGACCCTGTACATTATTGTTTACTATTTTTATTTAAATACAAATTTAGTAAAAATTAAAAATAAATATTATTTAAATTTAGAGATAAAGTTATTCTATGACTGTAATATACAAAATTACATGTAATTATTATTTCATAATATTTTGTATACAAATTTGCGAGCCCTGGAAAGAAAGTCGACATTATCTTGAAGTCTGCTTTTTATTGTTTTACTGTCTACTTTTTTTTGTTCTGTCTTTTTTGGGGGGACAGGGGTTTTCGGGGGCAATCAAAAATATGCAAAATATTTACAATAAAACACATTTCAGGCAGATAAGCTGCGTATCCTGTCGCGTATTCCAAGGATTCGGGCTTTCAATTTAACTTTGCGACTTGCAGGTTGCGAACCTTTCCCCCCATCACATAAAAAAAAAGAAGAAGACAATGTCAGTTCAATTTTATGACTTGCCCAAAGGGCCTGCGACACAAACGTCGGTTCTCATCAACAACAACAGCATCCCTGCCCCCCCCCCCCCTCTCTTAGAGTAATTCAACCCCTAACTTAAACCTCTTCCCATTGTCATCATCATTTTGCTGCTTGCGTCCAGTTGAACTTTTTGGAATCTTCACTCTGCCTTTTGCTTTGCAATCAGAAACTCATCATGGCCTATTGATGTTTGTCTTCCTACTGTTTTTTTTTTCTATACCCTTACAAAGGGTATTATTTAATTGTGACTAGCAATGTGCAAAATATGCTAACCAAATGTTGTTCAAATAGGAGTTCTATTTTATATACTAGATGGCATAGAAAACACTGGTCGTCTATTAACATTTTGTATGGAGAAAAGTGTTGGTTTTTTAAGTCATAGCTGGAAATTTAACAAATTGTCTACTTGGTAGTATATTATACATTTCTAATTTGACTTAATCATATAGAAGCATATAAACAATTGTTAGAAAATAAATATATAGTAAGAAAAGCTTTGTTGTTTCTCAAGATATCTTTTCCCATCTCACAGTTTGTGTACTTGATAGTGTCGTATATAGACTTAGATGATTTGTTTTATCGACCCCTTTTCTTAATTGTGGCACTTACGATAAACAGGTAAACTGATAAAATTCGAATAAATGTTTAACAATAACTTATACATAAATAAAAGATATTTACACAATTGAACCTTAATGAAACAATATATGGGCATTTCCACCAAAAGGTCCTCTGAGACCGAAACATTCAAAGTGTTTAAAAACAACTGGTTTCATTACAAAAAATATGGTGTTTAGTCGATATTTTAATGTGAAAACAATGAAATTTAACTAATGTAACAAAATTTCGTCTCTATTCATTACCCATTTCGAGATATTGGGATGCAAAGTCGAACAAGTGCAACTTTTCTCATTTGGGCATTTCTAGTGTACATTTTGTTTTGATACAAATTCTCAGATTAAGTTAAGATTATGCATTGTCTTATGGTACTCCAAATCTTTGGCGGCTTTATTTAATTTAAAAAAAAACTAGATATCGTATTTGAGCAAAACTATAACCATTTTAAAGAGACATCAATGCATAACATTTATCAGAAATTTGAGTGAATATATTGCCCAAACTTTCGCTGAAATCTGAGATTAAATTGATCGCCAAAAAAAACACTTCTATTTTTGTCCCGTGCGAATGCCTTGATTTTTTGTAAAAATCTACAATACGAATAGTTCCTCAAAATCGGCCTTAGCACCAATTATAGGGCTAATCAAGAACTACTCTTAATTGGAAAAATAATTTTGAAAATCCGTCTTACTTTGACCTTTTTACCACTTACAATGTGTACGATTGTCCCGTGCGACCTCATGGAAATGCCCATATTTTATTTTATTTATATTTTTCAAATAATTTAATAGGTAAAATGTTTAATTGAAATCTTATTCGTCGTCGCTTTCAGCTAATACATCTCTGAATGTGAGTTGAATGTTTCAAATTGAAGTACTCTGCATGTCATCTCATTGAAATACTATTCTTATTGCAAAGATTTTGTAAGTCGGTAAGTTTTATTGTGAAAATACTTAAAGGGTTGCAAAAATCTACGGTTTGATAATACTGAAAATAGCATTAAATAGAAGACGACACACATAAATATTAATCTGTCTATTATTAATTACATTATATGTAAACATTTTTATTTGGTTAGTCAATCGAGTTTAGAGAAATAATTTTGTATGCCACATACGATAATTTTGAACTCAAAAAAAATCTAAATATTCTTATAACTATATGGAATATTATTATAATATTTAACCACATGATGAGTGAGTAACTTTAGAGTAACTTTGCCTCAAAAACTCATATCATATTGATATATTAATTTAAAGAAAATATTTTTGTAGACATTTGAAAGCCAATCCATGCCCAACCCGACTGCAAGTGTATACAATCGTCGGTGTGGCGAATATAAATGTTGCTGCTTGCTTTTCTATTTTTTTTTCTATTTTTTTTTTTGTGTTATTTATTTTCCTCGCTGGGTTTGTGTTTTGTTTCTTTTGCTTGGCCCCCTGTTCTGGTAATTTATTGGAATTTGCCAAAAGGATTAAGTACGCCAATAAGCGTTGCTCAACGTCAATAAGCGCGTCTACCCGGCCACCCGGCTACCCGGCTACCCCCTGTATCCCTGTACCCCTGTAGTAACTTCCCTACACTTGTCCCTCTTCTCTACATTTCAAATACGTGCTTGGATGCGTGCTTCGCTTATCCGCTTCATCGTTGCCGCTGCTATCACGCTGGCAGCCCTTTGGTCTATTTCCGTTTCCGTTTCCGCCTGAGACCCGTTACCAAACCCCACCCCCCAACAATTCCCCTTACCCACGGCTGATAAATGCTGCGCGTGTCGAATGATTTTGGCTGCTTGCTGCAAGTTGCCTGATTTGTATGGCTTAATATTTCAATTTTGGATGATGTTGGCTTGAGTACACGAGTGTATAGAGAGTGTGTGTGCACACCCCTACATACGTTAGGGGTGTTCCCTGAACTAGAAATTCAGGATGAGAGCATAATAATCAAAGTTGAAAGAGCAAGAATTAAGTTGATGAATCTTTAAATAGTTTCAACTGGTAAATTGGTAAAGCTATATAGTTATAATAGATAATGAAATTGATAATGATAATGATAATGATAATGATAATGATAATGATAATGATAATGATAATGATAATGATAATGATAATGATAATGATAATGATAATGATAATGATAATGATAATGATAATGATAATGATAATGATAATGATAATGATAATGATAATGATAATGACAATGATAATGATAATGATAATGATAATGATAATGATAATGATAATGATAATGATAATGATAATGATAATGATAATGATAATGATAATGATAATGATAATGATAATGATAATGATAATGATAATGATAATGATAATGATAATGATAATGATAATGATAATGATAATGATAATGATAATGATAATGATAATGATAATGATAATGATAATGATAATGATAATGATAATGATAATGATAATGATAATGATAATGATAATGATAATGATAATGATAATGATAATGATAATGATAATGATAATGATAATGATAATGATAATGATAATGATAATGATAATGATAATGATAATGATAATGATAATGATAATGATAATGATAATGATAATGATAATGATAATGATAATGATAATGATAATGATAATGATAATGATAATGATAATGATAATGATAATGATAATGATAATGATAATGATAATGATAATGATAATGATAATGATAATGATAATGATAATGATAATGATAATGATAATGATAATGATAATGATAATGATAATGATAATGATAATGATAATGATAATGATAATGATAATGATAATGATAATGATAATGATAATGATAATGATAATGATAATGATACTAGCCTCCATGCTGAATTTTCAACTTAAAATTAAGTTTTAATTGTGATTTATAATTAATTCACATATGTGAAGATGCACTTAAGTCCTTTATGTGCTTCTAAAAGATGTAAGTTATTCTTGAAGCTTTATTGTTCTTTTAAAGCTTTATTCATTAATATGTGATTTAAGCTTGAACTACTTTTAAAATTCACTTCTACTTTTGCAAAAAAAAAGTTTTATAGCTTTTACCCTGAAATGTAAGAAATTAATTTTAATACTGAAGTTTCTTTGATAAACACTCAAATAATTGCTATGGAAAAATAGTAAATTAAGATAAGCTTTAAACAATTACAAAAAAAAAAAACATTAAGAGCTTTCAGTTGTTTTTTCAACAGGTCAAACTTAAAACGTTTTTGTACAATTTATAATTATTTTATTTTTGGCCACAGCTGAGCTTGAATACCCCTAATATGATGGCTGAGTATAGTGCACAATTTGTTTTCATTTTGTGCTCTTGCTGTTGTTGCTTGTTCGAGTATTTTGTTGTTGTTGTTGTTTTTGCTTTTGCTTTTGCTTTTGCCTTGTTTTGTTTCATTTTCTTTCATTGTTGTTGCTGTAGCGACTTTTCCCAATTGCCGCTGGCTTCAAGTTTTCAACGCTTTATCTCTCTAGCAATATCTGCTGCGAGGTTCGAGCTTCGCCTTTACCAAAATCCAGTTTCCGCTACGAATCTGGCTCTTTCTCTGTCTCTCTCTCTCTCTCTCTCTCTCTCTCTCTCTCTCTCTCTCTTTGTGTTTGCCCCTCTCTTTCTCTATCTCTTCCCCCGAATATTTCACTGTCTCCATCTTTTCTCATCCTGCGCTTGATGCTGCTGTCAACTTAACCGCTGCCACTTGCCATTGTTGCTGTTTATTTTTGGGAGAAAACTTAGTCACATGCCGCGCCCATCCATCCAGCCATTGCACACTGGTCAGAATAGTTTATCTATTGGAAGAAAATGAATATTTTCCAAGTTTTCTTCCAGATGACAATTTTTCTGACAAGAAGACTTTTATTTAATTTTTAATAATATTAACCAGTCGGAAAGGCTACAGTCGAAGTCGACTATGAGAGGACGGGGACCCCGACCCCGATGCTTGTCCTGTGTGCCAAAATTCAGGACTCTAGCTTTAATATGGGACTTCAAAAATTTTGTTTTCGATTTACTGAGGCGAAAGGGGGCGTGTCAAAATTGTAAGATAACCTTGATCTGCTTAGCCCATAGACGAACCACCATACCAAATTTGGTGACTCTAGCTCTTATATTCTCTGAGATCTAGGCGCTCATACAGACAGACGGACAGACGGACATACGGACATGGCTATATCGACTCAGCTGTTGATGCTGATCGTCCTTCTGTTCGTCCATCCGTCTGTCCGTCCGTCCGTATGACCGACCGTCCGTCTGTCTGTATGTCTGTCCGTCTGTTTGTCCATCCGACCATCTGTCTGTCCGTCCGACCGTCTGTCTGCCCGTTCGTCCGTTCATCCGCCCGTATGTCTGTCTGTCCGTCCCTCCGTCTGTCCGTCCGTCTGTGCGTACGCTCGTCTGTCCGTCTGTTTGTCCGTCCGTCCGTCCGTCTGTCCATCTGTCAGACTGTTCTTTTGTTCGTCCGTCTGTCCGTCCGTCCGTCCGTCCGTCCGTCCGTCTGTGCGTCTGTGCGTCCGTCCGTCTGTCCGTTTGCTCGTCTGTCCGTCTGTCTGTCTGTCCGTCCGTCTGTCTGTCTGTCCGTCCGTCTGTCTGTCTGTCTGTCTGTCCGTCTATCTGTCTATCCGTCCGTCTGTCTGTCCGTCCGTCTGTCGGTCTGTCCGTCCGTCTGTCTGTCTGTCTGTCCGTCCGTCTGTCTGTCTGCCTGTTTCTTTGCAAACTAACGCCTCAGTTTTAAAGCTATCTGAATAAAACTTAGTACAGATCCGTCTCTTTGTTACATACAGATTCCATATGTCCGCACCGGTTAGTTTAACTGTTATATAGTAACAATAGGTGGAAAATGATGGTGTAGTATAAACATTTTTCGTGTTCTGTCAATATATGCTAGTCAAACTCTCCGATTGTGTATTTGGTACCCTTTTCTTGTATTCTGATAAAGTCTAATTAAAATCTACCAACTATAGCATATAGCTGTCATAGAAACAATCAGTCAAAAAAAGTATAAAATATTTATTTAAAATATTAATTAACACTACCTGCAGATACTCTACTCTACCGCAGGAGACACAACTAAATGTCTTGCTATTTTTTCTAAATATTAAAATTGAAATTGAAAGCATCTGATTTGCCCAGTGTGCATTGTGGACAACAAGAGATAGAGCAAAGTCTCACACACACTCACTCTGTCGCTTTTCTCTGGGTCTCTGTAGAAAACTTTCTATAGCCTACAAATTTTCTTTTGGCCCCAAATTGACCAAATGGACGGGGCAAAACTTTTACTTGCGGCTACTTTCACCGCTCAGTTGCCACCTGCCCCCCCCCTTGTCGCCCTGGTCGCAACTCCTACCGCTTTTCCTGATCCGGACACGTACATGTCCTTCGTGAAAATTCCCACGCCAGAAACTTTAGCCCTCAGCCCTCAGCAGCTCCCCGAGCAGTGATTAGGCAATATTTTTTAAGGAAGAAAAGCAGCCGGAAAGCAGAATATACGATGGTGAAAGGGAAAAGGGGAAAAGTGGGGCAACAGAGTCACGACCACATGAAAATTTGGCGTGTCATTGAACAACTCAATTCTTTTGGCCAGGGTCTTTACTAATATGACAGCAGATACCATGCAATCCACTTTGCCAAGGAACGAACCACCCAAAAAGCAACACACAATGAAATACTTTGCGATTGTTAAGCAAATCATGAAAATTTCTCTAAACGAATTACATTCAAATTATCGACAAAAAAAAAAAAAGGAAAAGAAAAGAAAAAAAGACCGGAATAAACCCAAAACCGACTTCTATTGTGCTCTTTGAGTTTTCCAAAGAATGGGTGAATGTGAGGAAAATGTGAAAATGGGGAAAGGAGTGTGAGTTTGGAAAAGCGAGAGAGAGAGAGCTTTAAATAAATATTAACGCGTCTTTTGTAGCACACAACGTTTGGGGTTCTTAAGCCGTCCCCTTAAATCCTCACCCCATCTGCATCATCCACCTGGTGGGATTTTTCTTTTGGAGGCTTAAGCCTAAAATTGCATTGTTGTAATTTATATGAAAAGTTTGCCAGCTTGAGTTTCATGAATTTCTCAAAATCAACTGAATGGGGTAGAGTCATAAAAATCCCCCTATAAGTATCCCCCTATACCATATTAAGCTGGCGCCATATGGAATGTGAATTGCGTCTGGGAAATTAGTCAGCTGCTGGGACGGAAGAAATCTTTCAAGTGATTTGAAAGAGATAATAGTATCACCTAGCAATAAATATTAGCAACTAGATTTAACAAAAAAGAAATAAACAAATGGGTAAAATAAAGTAATAAATAAATACTTAAGAAGGCAACTCTCAATTCTTTATATTTAATAGCATTTAAATCACTTTAAAATATGCAAGATCAAACAAATAATAAGCTAAACTTGGAGTAAACATTGATAACTCTGTAAATGCTGCTTAAACATTGGGTTAAGCTTAAACAATACTAGTCGGAAAGCCTGTGAGATACCCTGTACCTATGCCTTTAAGCTCATACACACGCGAGCAAATGCACAGCGTCATTATAATCTACTCGTTTTATTCTTAAATAACTTGCAAGTTTATTATCCAATCACAGTGAAATTTTCAGGACACATCGTGTCTATGTTCTATGTTTTAGCTATAAACACAGTCTTCTTCTATTGAGGATATAGACATACATTATAAGTTTGGTGTCTCTAGCTCTTATACTTAGTAGCTGGCAGATGGATATATGAACTGTCACACTACTCCCTCTCCCTCTGTTAAGTACATTGTTTTTTCAGTGCTGACTTTTGGGTATTGAATTCAATTACTAGCCAGCAGCCACAGAATGATCTATCAATTGGTCAATGGAACAAGCCGATCAGTCGAGCGGGCGCGACAGTAGGATACCCTGTGCAGGTCTTCAAAGAAACTTTTTTTCATTATAATGGGATATCGCTTGAAGTCGATTTTGCTTGCATCGAGAGTAGGTAGCTTGCGATAGTCTGGCAACACTGGACTGCGGTTATTGATTGTTTATGTTTAGCGCCACAGCAGACGAAAGGCATATCAAACATACATGAACAAACGCGTCTTTTCGTTCATTATATCGTCGGGTGGCGCAGCGACTGCGCTGCTACTGCGCTGCGACGCATCTGCATAAATTTGTTTCTTGAATAACTTCTGACTATCCGATCGTACTGAAATTTGTAGCACAAATTGAGAGTAGGATACTTGTCATGTGTGCCAAATCTCAAATCTCTAGCTATAAAACTGCTCTTGTTATCAGCATTTTCGAGTTGTGGGCGAAGGGGGCGTGGCATCGCGATGAAATTTTCAGGACACATTAAGCCCAAGCTTTTTATCATGTGTGCCAAATCTCAAGTCTCTAGCTTTAACATTGCGTATGTTATGGTGATTTTTCTAATTTTAAATCCAACGGGACATGATATCGAAAATTGAAAATAAACTTGAACTGCGTATGGTATTCAGGAACCTACATTTCAAATTTGAAGTTTCTAGCTCTTATAGTTGCTGAGATCCACGCGTTCATACAGACGGACAGACGGACGGACAGACAGACGGACAGGTGTCAATCGACTCGGCTATTGATACTGATTAAGAATATATATACTTTATATGGTCGGAGATGCTTCCTTCTGCCTGTTACATACATTCTCACAAATTCATTATAGCCTTTTTGCCCATTTTTAATGGGCACAGGCTATAAAAATCCAGCGAATTTGGAACCGGCTTATCCGGACTTCTTCAAGTCTTAGCGAACTGATCAGCTGCTAGGAGCAGAACGTGACAAATACGATTGAGTTGAAAATGGTCCGCTGTTGTGGAAAATCTGCAGGTTCAGAACCCTGTATGCTGCGCACTCATGTACCCTACCGAAGAGTCCAGACTTCAGGCGGTTCTGGGAACTTAAAGCTATTCCCAAATCGAATATCTCAGCCAAGTACTCATCAGATGCCAGTCGCTCTGATGAGTACTTGTGAGAAAAGTTTCAAACATATCGTTCGAAATTAGTCTTTAGGGCGCTTTGAAGTCAATTTGCCCATGAAAACTGATCCCAATATATTGGGATCATCGTTCGAAATAGCCAAGAGATGATTTCCATCCTTAGAACGCAGGATAACATAAGATCCGGAGCTCCGGGATATGTGATTGAGTTTTACCACACTTCCTTATGTCTGTTAAGTACATTGATTTTTCAACAAGCATCCGTCCGTCTGTCTGTCTGTCCGCCCGTCTGTCTGTCCATCTGTCCGTCCATCTGTATGAACGCGTGGATCTCAGCAACTATAAGAGCTAGAGACTTCAAATTTGGAATGTAGATTTTTGAAAAACTCACCAACCGCCCACGCAAATCGAAAAACAAGAGCATAGCCTCAAATTTAGCCTAAAATAACACTTCTTAACTTAAAATACAATTGAAGTTTAGCGATTGGCACACAAATTAAGGAGATATCAAGGAATTTGTTTTAAATTCCATTATTTTATAATTGTTGGCCCATGGCGAGAGCGTATATGTAATGAAAAAAGTAAAGAGATTCTTTCAGATATTCCGATGCAGAATAAACATTTATTTAAAAATTTTTATATATGTAAATAAAAATAGTTCTAAAATAATAATAATATTTCATATGTAATATATATTCTAATTATAATACATAATAGAATATAACAATATATAAATGTATTTTAAATGTTAGTTATGCTCTGATTATATTAAAATAAAGAATGCTATTTAATTCCAAAAAAAACCGAGTAAATTTCTGAATAATGCTTAACCGTTATGCCAGCTAGCGATAAGGCTTATCTGGGCCATGAGAAATGAAGTCAATTTGGGTTCATTGGGATCGATTCGATGCGAGGTAATCGCTCACAGTGGCTGCTGAAAGTTTTGGCAAACAGGAACTCCAAGCCCGAAGTGGAGCAACAACAACAACAAACAGCAAAGAGCAACATGTCAGATGGCAGGAGGCAGCACTAAATCAAAACAATGGCAGCTTAACTCAACTATGCCGCATGCCTCATGCCGCATGCCTCATGCCTTATGGCTCTTGCCTCATGCCACCTGACAACTGCGAGTTGCCAGTTGCAACAGAGTGGCCTAAAACCAAAAGCAAATCACAGTGACAGCATTCAACATTCCACGTGCAACGCGGCCTAATCCAAGCTGTCGTTGTCGTTGTCGTTGTTGCTGCTGCTGCTTCAGCTTCTGCTGTTGCTGCCACAGGCAGAGATAAGCTGCAACTGTTGTGGAGTTGCAGATAAGGCCACGGGGGCAAGGGTTACGGGGTTAGGAGGTTGCCCCAACTGATGAGCCTGACAGCGTCGTTGACAATGTCGCTGCCCCGACCCAGTTTATGTTGGCCCAGAGTTACGGCATAAGCATAAAGTCCGTTCTGTCCATTCGACCGTGTGCAAGTTGCACACATTTCACACACACATTTCCGCCTCACATACACTGGGCGGAAAACCTGAAAGTACCGAAGTAAATAACAAAATTCTAAAAGTTTAAGAAGAATTCTAAGCAAGTGATCGCAAAAAAAGATTAAGCATTAGAAAATCTTGATTGCTGAAATGTTTACACATGTTTCTTTTACTGAAAACCATGAGAAAGCCAACCTAAAAATATGGAGTATCGGTTTGGGATACGGCGGTAATTACGCTTCAGTCAGGGACAAAGATATCATGAGAGACCTAGGAATTATATCAATAATCGACGCAAGTAAATCAGAAGCTACATGCCAAATTTAGAGGCATGACCAGTGATGCCAATTATTTTTTGGTAAAAAAAGACAAAACTACCACAGAAAACAGGCAAAATAAGCTGAAAAACTAAAAAAAAGACAGAAAAACCAGACACTTTCTTTTTTTATTTCTATAATAGTTTCAAGACATCTTCGATGGTTTCTTTCTCGGCCTTTTCTTTCTAATCGTACTTTGCCATGTTGCCTATTAACTTTAAGTATTTGCCAAGCAATTTATATGAATGGCAACAAGATTTGTGTCGACGCAATCCGAATCTTCAGAAGATCAAATATACATATGCATATAGTTGAAAATTTTATAATATCTACATTGTCAAAATAGCATTTAACGTCTTAATTTCTAGACGGTTCCTCAATTTAGTTTATATCAAACTAACTTGGCTAAAAACCCTTTCTACTTCTGCATTTGGCCATAGCAACGATAGAAGAGTCAGATCGAAAGTGACCAGTTCTCTAACAAAGGGTTGTTGCCTGCAGGGTCTCGATATTTTCTTGCTTCGGACCAAAACTTTGAGGTATTTTCAACAATCTTCCATTTTAGTAGGTGAATGTTGTCGTACTGGAAAACCATGCTTTGATAAACTTTCAAACTTTACACAGAATATCGATGTTAGTACACAAAGAGGGATGCCACATTGTTCATAGACGATCAATTTGAAGAAGATGATTTGATGGTAAGTTGAATCTCAAAAAGGCCAGATTTCCGGATAGAAGATGTTTGACAAATTTCCCGGCTGAAGCTGTTAAAAACCGGACAAATCTATCCGAAAAAAGCCCAATTTGGCATCACTGGGCATGACCGACATGTAAACCGTTTGGCTACTGCGTTGTTTTCTTGATACTTCAAACCCGAGGATAAGAAGCTTAAGACGATCTTTCGTAGACCATCTCCCGACTCGCTCCCTTCACACAAAACGACCACGGGAGACTCCTGCAGTCGCATTCCTCCCAAACATGAATTGACGTCTGAGTCATTGCGGTTGATCTCAGTTACCACTTCCATGAGGTGGTCGTCATCATCGTTGAAGGCAGGAATATAGCTCTTCCATCCCCTTCCGTCAAAGCCCGTCTCAGACGTGTTTTAAGTTCGATTTCTGTGAATGCAAGCGCTAATCAAAACTGTATTGATCATATCAAAAACAAAAACCAATCACAAATTCTACAGTCAAGGTTGACTATGAGAGACCCTTTACTTATTCTTAAAAACAAAGGATATAAGTGTATAAACCTAAATAAATTTGTTAATAATAAATAAATTTTAAAAATATAGATAAAAGGTAGGGTTCGAACTCCAGAACCATACCGCAAGAGTTCGAAACTCTAACCTATGCGCCAATGCAGCCATTGTCGATTATCTGACAAATTACCAGTTTCCTTACAGAACTGCAATTAATAATTGTTGTTGCTTCAAATTTCCGGTGTAAATTGTCCGATTGCAATGAAATTTTCAATACACATCGCAATTAAACTCAGCTTTATGTATGCAGAATTTCGAATTTGTGTCTTTTAAATTGCTCTTGTTTTCCGGGCTTTCCTGATTTTTGGAGGCGAAAGGGGGCGTGGCGGAATTCTAAAACTTAACTGTCCTTTGCGAAGACTTCCGGAGTATTGTCACCAAATTTGAAGACGCTAGCTCTTATAGTCTCTGAGATCTAGGTGTTTATACAGCAGGACAGACGGACAGACGGATGGACGGACAGACGGACCTGACTATATCGACTTGGATGTTGATGATAATCAAGAATATATATACTTGATGGGGTCTGACAGACTTCCTTAGACCTGTTACACACATTCTCTATTGACAAACTTAATAGACCCTAATACTTTTTGTTAAGTACAGGGTCTGAAAAGACATACTTGTTACCTAATGTGTTTACTAAAGAATTCGTATGCTAACTATCAATAATTCGAGGTCAGTTGAACCTGCTATTTCTCTCTGTGTTTGGCGTCCACTTCAAGAACTACAAACGTCTAAGGGTATTCCCCCTCTGATCGATGTTTATCGATGTTTATCTGCTGCTACTAAATTTCGATAACAATAAAATATGATTTCTTTTGGCAACAACAAACAAGCAAACAATACACAAAAAGAAATTAAGAAACTGCTCGAACCTTAACGTCGACCCTTCGACTCCCCCCTACACCCATCACTTTTCCCACCCCCCACACCGACAATCTTTACCCTTGGCCGTACCGGCCGAAACCCTAACGGCAAAAACAAACAACGGCGCAAAAATCTAACAAAGCGCTGAGTAAATATTACAAAAATGTATTTCTACACACACACACACACACACACGCACACACACACACACACACACACACACACACACACACTGTCATACCCAAGGCAAGGCAACAAAAAATATATAAATAAATGGCAGACGTGACAAAAATGCTTAAGTGAAAAGTTACGAGCGATAGAGAGGCAGGAACAACTTACACAAAGCAAAAGGAAAGGGACACACAAAAAGGAGGCATAAGAAAGAGCAAGAGATAGATAGCGATAGAGTGGCTAGCGAGCCGCTGCGGAAATCGCTTTTCACCCACCCAAAAGTGGGAAAAAGAAAGTGGGAAAAAACAAATATTCAGCTTCTAACGCAGCTGAAATACCCTTAAGCAGATATACTACATACACTTCGATAATGGATATAGTGAGCTGATTCCAAGTTCAGTCTGTACGTAAATAAATAACAAATGTGGAAGAGATTCAAAAAAATCAAGTAAGAAATCTGCAAATATCTGTCAATTCGTTCGTTATTAGCAATATTTATAAAAAGGTCTGAAATATATATTTATTGATTTAATCAGAATTTGAATTGTTGATTGATTTACTTAACTTACCTATATTGTTTATAAATTTATTAACCCTCATAAATTAAGAAACAATGTTTCATTAATACTAAGAAACAATATTTGTTTATCTATATACTATAACTGATTGAACTATATCATAATTGTTTAATTCATTCTTTTATTCAGTAATTTTATTTTATTTTTAATAAAATAATAGAATATTTTAAACTCTATCAAATGTGCATTCAACAGTTCTTGAACTACTTTTTGGGAAGACTTAAATTCTTTCACCTTTCTCAGTCAGTGAATTTGTCAGCCAATCAGTGAGCCAATCAGTCAGTAAATCAGTCTGCCAATCATATAGTCAATCAGTCTGTCAGTAATTGAATCAGTCTGTCAATCAGTTTGCATATCAGTCAGTAGATCAGTTTGTCAATAAGTCAGTCAATCATTCAGTCAATCAATCAGTTAAACAGTTAGTCAAGCAAAAAGCCAATCAATCAGTAAATCACTCTGCCAATCATATAGTTAATCAGTCAGTTAATCTGTCAGCAAAACAGTCTGTAAATCAGTCTGTAGATCCGCTTGTCAATCAGTCAGTCAATCAGTCAGTCGATCAATCAGTGAAGTAGTCAGTCGATTAGTTAACCCAACAGTCAGTAAATCAGTCTGTCAATCAGTTTGTCAATCAGTATGTAGATCAGTGTGTCAATCAGTCAGTCAATCAGTCAGTCAATCAGTCAGTCAATCAGTCAGCCGATCAGTCCGTGAATTAGTCAGCCAATCTATCAGTTAATCAGTCTGTAAATCAATAAATCAATTAAACACTTCTTCAATCAGTCAGTTAATCTCGCATTCATTCCGTCATTCAATCACCCAATCAGGCAATCAATCATTTTATTAATCAGTCATTCAATCGCACAGTCAACCAATTATGCAAGCAATCAGTCGGTCAATCATCCAGTCAATCACTCCATCAATCTGCGAGTCTATCAATCAGTCATTCACTCACTCAATCAGTCGCCTTCTTAATCAGTCAGTCAATCACTATCTCAATCAGTCAGTTACTCAAACTGTATGACAATCTGGTATTCAATCCCAGTCAAGAACATCCGCAATCATATAGTCAATCACTGCATCAATCTGCGAGTCAATCAGTCAATCGTTCAGGCACTCAATCCGTCACCTTTTTAATCAGTCACTCAATGGCCATCTCAATCAGTCAGTCAATCAGTTACTCAAACTGTATGACAATCTGGTATTCAATCCCAGTAGAGAACTTCCTCAATCATCCAGTCAATCACTCCATCAATCTGCGAATGTATCATTCAGTCATTCACTCACTCAATCAGTCACCTTCTTAATCAGTCAGTCAATCAATTAACATTCTAGCGCTACACACATAAAATTTGTCAAGGACGCTTCATCACTCAATCGGTCAATCTGTCAATCAATCAATCTTTTAATCATTCATTCCCGTCATCGCTTTAACATACATATATAGTGTCAACTGCCGTTACAAAGATCTCATTAAAATTATAATACCCAATAGCCCAAGCACACAAAGTGAAATCACAAAAAAAAAAGAAAAGAAAAGAAACTTTTCTTCGCGTGCCGTTTTTATGTTCTCTTCATCTCGCCAACTTCCTTTCCCCCCCCCCCACCGCACTTCGTTCACACTTCCTTTACTTTTTTTGCGATTCGTTTCTTTTATTTTGTTTTGTTTTCGTCTCTTGCTGCGCTGCTTAATATTTTCTTGTTTACGCTTTGTATGGCACAGCCGTTGTTTATCATCCACAGTCGCCCAGTCAGAGGCTCAGCATCCACCCTGACCTCCACCACCCCCTCCCTCTCTCTGACTGTTCCCCCCTCCCCTTTACCCCATGAGCTGCGCCTTGTTCCTGCCTGTCAAACTTTTCACGCACGCTCGCAGCCGGCAAGCGATTTCCCGGCACGGGTTGAACCGCGCACCAAATCGATTTCCGCTTCATTACCTTACTTTCCCTTTTCCCTTTCCCCTTTCACTGAGCCTGCCCCTCCTCCACCTTTCCTCACTTATCCAGACTCTTTCAGCATGTTAACCAAGCCGTATCAATCATCTTTTAGCCAGCAAAAATAAGATGTATGCTCCAGTTCTTTTGTCCCTGACCCGCCCAATCGGACTTTGAGGTCATGTGGTGTACGCAATCTATACAGTTTTGTGTATGGGAGACATTCATGGAGTGGCCGCAAGCGGTCAGCTACTTCTTCTGTATGTGAAACGTTCGCTGCTTTTTGCTGCAGCCAAAGCACTAAGAAAAACCTCAGTGGGTCTTTGGTACATAAGGAATATCAGGAATATTGAACGAGACCTAAAGGATCCATTGATTGAAGACCAAAGTATCTAAAGAATAGTTGGAGAATACACGGAGAGATTACTGCGCAATTTCGGGCTAAGAGTCAAGAGAAGACATAACCGTCAGCCTCACCCTCAAGAGTCTTGATCAGTCAGTAAATCAGTCTGCCAATCATATAGTCAATCAGTCTGCGAATCTGTCAGTAAATCAGTTTGTCAATCAGTTTGCAGATAAGTTTGTCAATCAGTCAGCCGATTTGTCAGTGAATTAGTCAGTCAATCTATCAGTAAGTCATTCTGTCAATCAGTAAGTCAATCAAACACTTCCTCAATCAGTCAATTAATCTCGCATTCATTCGTCAGCCTCAACCTCAAGAGTCTTGATCAGTCAGTAAATCAGTCTGCCAATCATATAGTCAATCAGTCAGCCAATCTGACAGTACATCAGTTTGTCCATCAGTCTGTAGATTAATTTGTCAATCAGTCAGTCAATCAGTCAGCCGATTAGTCAGTGAATTAGACAGTCAATCTGTCAGTAAGTCAGCCTGTCAATCGGTAAGTCAATCAAACACTTCCTCAATCAGTCAATTAATCTCGCATTCATTCGTCAGCCTCACCCTCAAGAGTCTTGATCAGTCAGTAAATCAGTCTGCCAATCATATAGTCAATCAGTCAACCAATCTAACAGTACATCAGTTTGTCAATCAGTTTATAGATTAGTCAGTCAATCTATCAGTAAGTCAGTCTGTCAATCAATCTATTAATCGCACAGTCAACCATTTCGGCAAGCAATCAGTCAGCCAATCATCCAGTCAATCACTCCATCAATCTGTGAGTCTATCATTCAGGCACTAAATCAGTCACATCACAAACTCAATCAGTCAGTCAATCTGTTACTCAAACTGTATGACAATCTGTGATTCAATCCCAGTCAAGAACTCCCTCAATCATCTAGTCAATCACTCCATAAATCTGTGCGTCTATCATTCAATCATTCACTCACTCAATCAGTCACCCTTTTAATCAGTCAGTCAAACAATCCCAGTCAAGAACTCCCTCAATCATCCAGTCAATCCATCATCCAACTCCATCAATCTTTGAGTCTATCATTCAATCATTCACTTACTAATTCAGTCACCTTTTTAAACAGTCAGTCAATCACTAACTCAATCAGTTATAGTTTTGACCAGCCCTAGTGGGTACTCAGTAAGGAAGAAGCTGAACTCCAAGCTGAATCGAGCAGTGAAGGAATCAGCGATAGAACGTAAATCGCAGTTGACTCTGCCGTAGGTATTTCATGTATAGCGAATGAAGTTTTTATACACGAGGCCTACAGCGCACACTGGGGTTTATCTGTACACTTTTCTGCGACTGGGAACTGCCACGCCTCTTCTGCTCTTACCCCTCCCCCATTACCAACGCCTGCAACACTCGAAACTCCACTCATATGTCAGGGACAGGGACTACGCAAATTGTTTGTTTCTCTGTTTTGTTTCGTTTCATTTTGTTTACTTTGCCTGCCCTCTGCCATCACTTGAAATGTCCCCATATCTTTGTTATTTTTGCCCCAACCCCCGCCCACTACACTACTACTCCTCTGTCTGTCCCCCCCTCCTGCGTTCATGTCATTTCTCAAGTTTACACAACATATTTCAAGTGTTTGATGTCTTTCGCACCCAACGCGCATCAATTTCTTGACTCTCAGCCATATTTTCATTTCTTTTTTTGTTTTTGTTGTTTTTGCTTTCATTTTTCTTATTTTCTATCTGTTTTTCTTGCATCCCATCATCGTTGGCGGCAACTCAATTAAAATGTAAGCCAAACCGCAAAGGAAAAGCGTAAAAAACATATATAAATATTGCGCATACGCCCCGTAAATCCATAATTGCATTTGTTTGACATCGTTTGAACCAGCAACAAGAAAAAAGAGCACACATCATTCATATACATTATAAATATACAATATATATATATATCGTTTTTATATATACTATTTTTTTTGTGTTTTTGTGTCTCTGAAATCTCTTTCGTCGCCATTTCGCCAACACTTTTCAATTCACCCAAGAGCCACAACGGCGGCAACTTTTTTTTATTAGATTTGCAAGTTTTAATAGATATCAAATGGCCTATAGAAATGTTTGTGCCAGACGGCAGCAGCAGCAGCAGCAGACGGCGGCGATGCTCTGCAAAAAGATTAAAGCAGCGAAATTACATCGTAAAGAAAAAAATGTTGCCTACTTTTCTGGGCGTTCTTTGGTCATAAACAAAATTGCCCTTTGATTTGCATTAGCAAATTATAAATTAATAGAAAAATCATTTCTGTTAGTTAAAAAAAATTATGATAGTGTTTGAAAATATTTGGAAAATTATGCTTAATATAATGACATATATAAATAAATAACAAAATATAAATATAAATATAAATATAACTCAATTAAATTAATAACAATAATAGAAATTAATAATGCAATTAAATTTATGTATTATTTCTATAATATTATAATATATATTATTGTACTTATTATATTATATTTTATATTTTGAATATCTGTTCACAATTTTGAGGTTTTTCACTATATTTTGGCTGACATTTTTATGTGATTTGTAGTTGCTTTTAAAATTTGATTGGAAATAAATAATGCAAGTCAAAATTAAGTCTTTTCTTTTTAATTTTCCACTAAAGAAAACACATTGATATTTGCAATGCTTTATTTACTTATAAACTTATTTATAAGCACATGTATTAAACTCACTAATATAATGTCGACTGAAATTACATTCTGAGAAAATTAAATGCATTTTATTTCAAGTGTCAGTTTTGCGCTAATACATCAAATGCTGCAATTATGTAAAAATTTAACTGTTGCTACTAACTAGTTTTAATTGGGGAATATACTTGTAATTTGTTGTAAATAATTCCATTATAATTTTCCCATAATATCCCTGGCAAACCCTAAAAATGTTGTATAGAGCAGAAATGTCTGCAAACTGATTTTACAGTGTTGTAAAGCAATGCAAATATAATGTTTTCTTCTCCCAGGCAGTGTGGTCAAAGGATGTAGTATTAGTGTTTCATAATATGCAGAGTTAATTATAATAATTTCAACATTAATTGCATTTTGTGATTGTTTTTCCCCATTGGCGAATTGCCGGTGAAAGCGATATTGAAGCAATGAAATCTTTTGAGAGAGATTTCATATGCAGATGCGTCTCGTGTTTCTTTTTTTTTTTTGTGTGAATTTTCGTTGCAGCATTTGCACTTCAATTTGAACGTGCAATGTATTTTTAAGCACTCAACCGGGCCAACACGTTAACAAAATGTTGTTGGTGCTCTGCACAGAGAGAGAAAAAAAATAGACGTAATAAAATGAAGGTCGACTGACATTGAATGGAGTATTTGACGATTTCAAAAATCCATACAAATTACTAAAAAACCAGTCGGAAAGGCTACAGTCGAAGTCGACTATGAGAGACCCTTTACTTATTCTTCAAAAAGGAAATAAGATTAACACTAATAGTACCCCATAGCGCTCTTCTTGTTCCCTTGGCCTGACACTGAGTAATAGCATCTCCGACCATATAAAGTATATATATTCTGAAGTCGAGTCGGTTGACACCAGTCCGTCTGTCTGTCTGTCCGTCCGTCCGTCTGTATGAATGCGAGGATCTCAGCAGCTATCAGAGCTAGTGGCTCTTAAATTTGGAATGTAGGTTCCTGAATACCAAACGCAGATCAAGTTTATTTAAAAGTTTCGATATCTCAACCCCCGCCCACGCAATTAAAAGAAAACTATCACATCCTCAGATAACACTTAACTTAGCTTAACAGATTGTTAAAGTATAACTAAAGCTGAGCAAGTTTCATGGCGATCGACCAATAAATAAAGGAGATATTATGGAATTTGTTTTAATTCCATTATTTCACAACTGTTGGCCAGAGCGAGAGAGCATATGAAAATGCCATTTGCGCAAACGAGAACACATATGATAATCTGATGATTTGAGCTATCGGCCGCTGTGGCGCTATACATTGAGCTGCAAAAAAGCTGACTGCTACACTATGATTTATACATTGTGTAAAAAGCTGAATGCTACTGGCTAATGTACAATGAATATTTGCGATTGCTTACATGCGCATTTGTTAAGATAACACAGCTCAACTGAACAGTGTAGCAAAATATAACAAATTGATCCATAAATAAAGGAAATATAAAGAAACTTGTTTTAAATCAATTATTTCATAATTGTTGGCCAGAGCGAGAGCGCATACGATAACATTTTCCAGCACTTCTATTATTCAGGAGTTATCGAGCACTGAAAACTCAAATCTATTGTAATAATATATAACTTAAAATTAGCAATTGCCTGTACACATTTTTGACAATATTACATTACGATCATAGTATTTAAACAATAAACAATTTCCACATCAACAGTCGCAGTCCAGTGTTGCAAAATCGACTTCAAGCGATATATTTAAATCCAATTTTCTTTGAAGACCTGCACAGGGTATCCTATAGTCGGGCACGCTCGACTGATCGGCTTGTCTAAAGTAAAGGGTCTAAAAAAATTGGTACAAGCCAATTGTACAATTCGGAGGGAGAGGATGATTATGTTGAGCTTGACAATTGCCTCTTTTTGATTGATTGTTGATAAAAAACAATTTTAAAACTTCAATATCTTTACGTCTGGATATCTTGAATATTGTAGCTGTTTATCTAGCTGTTTTGAAACGTTGTTTTTTCTTTTTTGTGCCCCCAAAAAGTTGGCAACACTGCTTCTATTGGTTTATTTAAATTTTATTAAATATTTGTGTCTTATTTTTAAAAATTCCTACACAACTATTCGAAATTCGCATGTACTTACAACGTACTTAGTTATAGAAATTAAAAGATTGGTATCAAGTTTAAATTGTACTTAAATCAAAAACACACAGCTTAATTCAAGTACATTTTTAATTAACTTTAAAGACTTGATATTTAATTGAGATTAGTAATTAATAATAAGTAACTTAAACATTTGGACAGAAGTTAGAAATGTGAGACTTTAAATACGAATTACATGATTTTTTCGCTCTGTGTAGTCTTGTTGTTGCTGTTGCTGTTGTTGTTGTTGCTGTGGCAACAATTGCCAGTTGCAGCTGCAGCAACAGCAGCAGCAATAACGATGATCACCAGCAGATGATGATTGCCACTTGAGTGCATTTTTCTGCTGCCAGCAGTGAGTGTGTTATGTTTGTATGGGTGTGTGTGTGTGTGTGTGTGTGTGTGTGTGTGTGGGAGAGTGGTCAATTATTTGTTGCTACTTTATAAACTGCGCCTTGTTGTACGTTAGAGAGCTAGTGAAAGTTTCCACAGCAATAATAACAGCAGTGCATAAATTGACCAGAAAGCTGAGGGTTGTGACCCGCCCACTTTGCCACTACGTGCCATGCATTGTGGGCGTGGCAGCTTAACTCAGTCAAGGGCTGAATAACAGCAGCTGCTACTACTGTTGCTGCTTCTGCTGCTGCTTCTGCTGCTACTGTTGCTATCTTGTGGTCAGCCATGAATACCCATTGAAAATAACCAATGGCAAGACTGTAACTCTATTACATTAACATACATAAGGGAAGAACTTTAATAGCTAGAGCTGCGAAACTTGTTGGAAATATAAGTCAATGCATTTTCTACATATTCTGAAAATTTCATTAAAATCGATTGAGAAACTAAAAAGTTATTTAGCTTTAATGTAGAGCTTGAGTTGACAAATAAAAAAGTTAATTTATAAACAAACTCTGTTTCAATGGAACGTTTAAGTTAAGCGACACTACAGTTCCTTACTTGCTAGCTGCCTACAGGGTATCTCCTCGTCGAGCACACTCGTCTGGCAGCCAACTAGCTTGTTTTCGAGCTTCTATTATTGCTTGTATCAGCTTGTTGCCACACAGAACTTTCCAAATCGCAACCAAATTGGGTGCATTGTATAGTTCAGAATGCGTTTGTGGAAGGGAGGGGGAGAGAGAGCGCTGAAGATGATGATAGTGCACAGATAGTTGGATGGTTGTAATTGGAAACTGGTATAAAGTAGTAGTAGTAGTAGTAGAAACAAACGGTAGTAAATTGGAATATGTGCATGGTTGCCGCTAGTTAACTATACCGGATTAATTAACTCTACGTGTGGAATCTCTCTGAGAAGTGCAAGGGAGTAAACAATACAGTATAATTTGCTTAGCTGCCTCGAGTACTTTGCACACAACTTCGAGGCAGCTATCTTAAAAATGCAGTTAACTTAATTTTATTTTTGGACATCTTTGATTGTTAAACCAGATACGTCCTTCGATTTTAACATCTTGTACCATTTCACAATTGAAAATGTATGTAGAGAGTGAAAGTCACGATCAAAACATCAAGGAAAAAAATTCATTATAGCCTTTTTTGCCCATTTTTAATGGCCACAGGCTATAAATAACGGATAGCCGCAGAAAGTCAAATTGCACGAGTTGCCATACTGCATTCAAATTATTTAAGAAAATTTGCTTCTTTCTCAATAGATGGCACAGCAAACTTACATGATTTTCATAGGAAACCATACATAAATACTGCCGATATGAGGCGCTTAAGTGCAAAAGGCTGCTAAGTTGGATGCACCAAACGTGATTATTTTCATACAAAAGAGATCATGATGCAGAAAAAATTAAATATCAGGCAGCTATCTTGACGATGCAGCTAAGTATCGAGGCAGCTAAGCAAATTATACTGTATTTGATTTGTCTTTATGTTTCTGAGTAATCTCATTTAAAGTTAAAGAATACAAATGACAACACGAATATTAATGTAGGGTTTATTATATATAGTAATTAAGTAAATACAGTATTTTAATCAGTATATTTCATATGCTGTCTGCTCACTGAAATAACAGGGAGATATTAGGCAGACTCGCTCACTCTCTCAACAGAACACTTGTCAGTTGTTTTGTTTCTCTCCTGTTTTCTGTTTTATGCTGATCGGCGAGAGAACACACGAAGCACAGCTTGTAGGAGATATTGTCGTTCGGCGCTCGGCAACAGAGCATCGGCAACTGAGCAAATCGAGTCGGGTAGAAGCACGAAGTATCTCTTTTGTTATTGTTACGTTAGGTTCTTGTTGTTGCTTTATCTATTTCATCACATGCAAAGCGTGAAAGAGTGAGGGGGAAAGATATGGACGCTAGCTGAGACGTTATTCTAAGCGTGTGCATTGACATAATTAAAATTGCTTTAACAAGGAAAAATAAGACTAGAAGTCAACAAAATTTAAATACGAAATAATAGACAAAAATATATACATAAAAAATTTCATCAATATATATTTTTTTAAATTTAGTTTTCAATTATAACAAGAATATGTATAGAAATCATAAAATGAGGCACACGCGCATCGCAAAAGACACTCTCACAGACACGGAGTGTGTCAAGTTTACGAGTGCACAAAGAGAGCGGCAAAAGCCTCTCACTGCTTGAGCAACGAGTGCGCTGAGTAAAATCCGGATTGAAGTGTTTTTTCGATACCGTTTTCTACAGTGTCTGCAAGCAACAGTTTTTTTTTGTGACTGCCTGCAAAAAGGGTCCACTTCTGTTTTTAATAGAATAACAAGCCGATCAGTCGAGCGGGCGCGACAGTAGGATACCCTGTGCAGGTCTTCAAAGAAAAGTATTTTCATTATAATGGGATTTAAATATATCGCTTGAACTCGATTTTGCTTGCATCGAGAGTAGGTAGCTTGCGATAGTCTGGCAACACTGAATTGCGGCTGTTGATTGTTTATGTTTAGTTCGTTATATCGTCGCCGCGGCGCAGCGACTGCGCTGCTACTGCGCTGCTACTGCGCTGCTACTGCGCTGCGACGCATCTGCTGCGCTGCGACGCATCTGCTGCGCTGCATAAATTTGTTTCTTGAATACCTTCTGAGTTCAATATCCGATCGTACTGAAATTTGTAGCACACATTGAGAGTTGGATACTTACCATGTGTGCCTAATCTCAAGTCTCTAGCTATGAAACTGCTCTTGTGATCAGCTTTTCCGAGTTATGGGGGAAGGGGAAGGGGGAGGGGCATCGCGATGAAATTTTCAGGGCACATTAAGCCCAAGCTTTTTATCATGTGTGCCAAATCTCAAGTCTCTAGCTATAACATTGCTTATGTTATAATGATTTTTATAATTTAAAACTAATTTAAAAACCAACGGGACTTGATATCGAAAATTGAAAATAAACTTGATCTGCGTATGGTATTCAGGAACCTACATTCCAAATTTGAAGTCTCTAGCTCTTATAGTTTCTGAGATCCACGCGTTCATACAGACGGACAGACAGACGGACAGACTGACAGACGGACAGACGGACGGACAGACAGACGGACAGGTGTCAATCGACTCGGCTAGTGATACTGAGTAAGAATATATGTACTTTATAGGGTCGGAGATGCTTCCTTCTGCCTGTTACATACATTCACACAAATTCATTATAGCCTTTTTTGCCCATTTTTAATGGGCACAGGCTATAAAAACTTAGTAATCTATCGTCGCTTGAGCTGATGTTCTCGCAACCTTCCACGTCAAAGGCCGAACTGCAACTGCCTTCGGCGTCTCGGTCTCCGATCTTCCTAGGTCACTCGGTTATGCTGATGCGAATTCGCCTGAGAGTGAATTCGACTGAGACTGAATTCGCCTGGGAGTGAATTCGCCTGAGAGTGAATTCGCCTGAGAGTGAATTCGCCTGAGAGTGAATTCGCCTACGTTCCCTTAACTCGTTGGTGTTGTCTTTGCTTGTGGTTATTATCTGGGGATTGATGCACACAGGGATTGATGTACTACACAGGAATATATCAACCCACATTAATAACAACTTCTTAGAATAGAATGGGGTGTGGCGGCAGCAGTTATTTATTTAAAATATATTTTTTGGTCAAAAAAATAAAATTATATTAATTAACTACACAGACGCTGTTGTGCATAGTGAGGAGATCGAAATATAAATATATATTTATTAATTGTGGAAAGAAATTCGTCTGCGTCTTTAAATAGTCGTATAACATCAATATCCTTTGAGTTATTTTCGGTTAAGGTCTTATTCTTTCGAATATTGTACCAAAGAGTTGGTACCCCACCGACATCTAGATTATAGTACATCATTTGGAAATATTTCCACTTTTTATGTACCTCGTCATTTAACCAGATACAATGGGACTTAATAATATATTATTATAATAAATAGTTGAATTTTTCAGCCAAATGTTTGCTGTATGTTTCAGTAATAATGAATACATTTCAATTACCTTTAGAGCAAAGATAAACTCTGGCCTTGTTGCCGCAGAATTAAGCTGCCCCCCCCCCCGCTCCCCTCCTGCCCATACCTGGCTACGCCTATGACTGTTAACTTGAACTGTGTTATCTTTAGAAACATGTGTGAAAGTAATCGCTAATATTATTTATACGTTCGACAGTAGCGTTCAGCTTTTCACACAATGTATAACTTTCCGTGTAGCCTTCAGCTTTTTTCTATAGCGCCAAAGATACAGACAGATGGACAGAAAGACAGAAGGAAGGGCAAACCGACAGACAGACAGACAAACAGACGGAAGGACAGAAAGACAGACAGACAGACATAAGGAAGGCTGGACAGACAGACAGACAGACAGACATAAGGAGATGTCTAAATCGACTCAGCTGTTGATGCTACTCAAGAATATATATACTTTATGCGTTACAGATGGACAGAAAGACAGAAGGAAGGGCAGACGGACAGACAGACAGACAAACAGACGGAAGAACAGAAAGACAGACAGACAGAAGGAAGGCTGGACAGACAGACAGACATAAGGAGATGTCTAAATCGACTCAGCTGTTGATGCTGCTCAAGAATATATATACTTTATGCGTTACAGATGGACAGAAAGACAGAAGGAAGTTCAGACGGACAGACAGACAAACAGACGGAAGGACAGAAAGACAGACTGACAGACAGACCGACAGACGGAAGGCTGGAAAGACAGACAGACATAAGGAGATGTCTAAATCGACTCAGCAGTTGATGCTGCTCAAGAATATATATACTTTAGACATTACACATTTAAGAACAAAATTATAATGCCCTCCGCCAAAGTATAACAACTGTTAAAGACTGATTTTTAAAATAAATGGCTAACATTCCTCTCTTCAATTCAGAAGTAGACGCTGTTTCTTAATGCCAACAACGAGTTGAACGTAGTAGGACCAGAAGTGGTACAGTCTTAAGATCAATCTCTTAATGCCTACAATGAGTTATGTGTACACACTGGGGCGAAAAGCAATTTAGCCATCAATTGTAGACACTTGCCAAATTGTAACAGAGACAGAGAGAGAGCGAGAGCGAGAGGGAGAGAGAGCGAGAAAGCCCCTTGGGGCAATTCGCCAGAGCACAAATCATAGGCATTAGGAGCTTGTCATATACGTGGCTGAGGCATCAACACCTTTGGGTAGCATAAATTGTGGTAGCAAGTATGGCAGTTAAGTGGCTAAAACAAAAGCCGGCAATAGATCAAACCGCTGGAGTTTATTAAACCAACAACAACAACAACAAGAACAACATGGCATGTGGCCAAATGAGAGGCTTTTGGTATTTTCTATTAACTGGCAGGCGTTTAATTTACAGCCAAGTGAAATTGAAGGGAGGGCAACAATAAATTACGCTCGGCGACGAGACCGGAAATGAGTGTCAGTCAGTCTGGCAGTCTGGCTGTTGGTCGGATGTGGCTGCTGCCTTGAGGTTAAGGGCTGTTAAGGGGGTTATTGGCAGTCTACAGTTTGCTGCCTGCCACTGACATGTCAAGCGATGCGCATTCTAATTAAAATTTAATTGTTTACACTTTTCGACAACAAACGGAAATGGGCAAAGGAAATGGGCCCAAAGACAGAGAGAGAGAGAGAGAGAGAGAGTGGAATTTTATTTTGCTGCTTTTTAGCTGATTTCTCAAGCACACAAGTTGAAGTCCAGCTTCTGCTACTGCTACCATTTTCCATTTTCCATTTTCAGTTCCATTAGCCTAAACATTGTTGTCGTGACCGGCGCGTTTAATTGCCTCTTGGCCTGATTTACATGGCCAGAGACCAGAAAAGTTTTGCAACACAAACAAACAGTTTCTGCCGCTGTCTACACAGCACGAAACTGCCCACATTTCAAAACTAAGATTTGAAGTTACCAATGTCATTCTGTATGTCATTTTACATTTTCTTTCTCACTGTGTAGCTCTCTATGTTTCTCCCACTCAATCTTGCTGCCTTCCCTCTGTACGTGACTCGCATGCCAATTGAATGCTTATCAAAGTGTATAAAATTCATAGAAATTATGACGCGGCCGCGAAGACGTTCGACATTCGAGACGACATTCTCATCACTCCTCCTCCTCCACCTCCTCCTCCTCGTCCTCCTCCTCCTCCGCCTCTGTCTGCCCGGTCACTGGCACTGTGTGCTTAAGCATTTTATTGTCTTTAAGCTTCATTAAGTCAAATGGTGCAAACGTTTAAGTCAACGTCAACGCCAACGCCAACGCCAACGCGGCGTATGAGCAACGTCACGCATTAAGTATACGTGTTAAGTATACGCAGCGTTGACTATTGACAGCAAGAAACATACTACTACTACACTCCCCAAAGGACACTGAAGACACTAGACACTATAACATGTTTATTCCCCCTACAGTTTCTATTCTCACCCATTAAACGATTTTAGTTTATTTTCGCATTGAACTCGCAGATTGATTAAACAACAAAAAGCTATAAAATTTGGTATATAAGAATTAATTAAAGAATTAATGCTGGGAAAAAAAATTAATGGAAAAATCTCAGGTATTTTATTTTCTAATTTAATCTCATGGAAAGAGTATCAACTTTTATTTTCTATTTGTTGTTAATGTTCTGAAAACAATTGAATAATAATTTTTATTTTTAAAATTATAGCTGAACTCTAATTTTCAAATTTCGTTTGCTTGAATTTAAAGTAAAAGATATTTTTATGATAAAAATATTTACCAGAAAAACGTAGAATGTCCAGAAAATACAAAAAATTATTTAAACAATATAACAAAATAAAACAACAGCAATTTTAAGTATACCGCAGATTTCTACAGTTTTTATTTCAATTTTTAATTATAGGAAATAATAAATGATCTATAACCTTTAGTTTTAATATTATATTGAACTAAAATAATAATAATAATAAATAATAAAGTAAAAGTATACCAAAAATACTAGAATACATTTTTGCTGTATTTTAATAAAATATCATTAATAATAACTTTTATTTTTTAAATAAGTGTTATCCAAATTAATAAAATACGATATATGTTTTAATTTTTAAAGTAAAAATACATAAAATATTTAAGCGACATAACAAAATAAAACTACAGCAAACAAAAGTATAGAGGAAATTTTCTACAGTTTTTATTTCAAGTTTTATCATAAAAAATAATAACGTAACTTTATTTTTCAATTTGAATATTATATACATTTAAAATAATAATTAAATAAATGAAATGCAAAAAATATTTTTTTTAATGTATACCAAAAATACTAGAATAAACTTTTGTTGTATTTTTTTTTTAGTAAAAATAATTAATAATGGCTTTTATTTAGATATGTTATATAAATTTAAAAAAAATACGATATATCTTATATTATATATATATTATTATATATTATTTTATTATATATTATTCAAACAATATAACAAAATAAAACTACAGCAAATAAAAGTATAGAGGAAATTTTCTACAGTTTTTATTTCAAGTTTAAATTTTAAGAAAGAATAAAGTAACTTTATTCTTCAGTTTGATTATTATATTAATTTAAAATAATAATTAAATAAATGTAATAAAAACAATATTTTTTTAAATGTATACCAAAAATTCTAGAATACATTTTTGTTATATTTTATATTAAAAATAATTAATAATAGCTTTTATATTAAATAAGTGTTATATAAATTTAAAAAATTCGATATACGTTATAATTTTAAAAAGTGAAAATACAAAAAATATTTAAACGATATAACAAAATTAAACTACAGTTTTATTTCAAGTTTGACTAATTATAAGAAATAATAAATTAACTATAATTTTTAATTTTAATATTATATTAAATTGAAGTAATAATTAAATAAATGTAATACAAGCAATGCTTTTTAAAAATTATACCAAAAATACTAGAATAGATTTATTTATTCGTTTTAAATAATTAATAATAGCTTTTATATTAAATAAGTGTTATATAAATTAAAAATGCGATATATGTATTAATTTTAAAAAGTGACATTTTTTTTATTATTGCATTATGTTTGAAGAAAAATGAAATGTATTTTAATTTATGGATAAAAGTCAACAATTAATTTGTATTTTGTAATTTCATTTCTTGAGATTAACTCATTACTTTTCCTGCTTTAACAGGGATTCCAAATATTTGATAATTAATTCAGCTTTCTATTTGAAGTCTTCCTTTACTCATAGTACATATATGAAACTTTACCTGACTGTAGACACTGCTACAGGGTATTTTATAGTCCAGCGGTCTAGTTGTTGGAGTCGTCTGATTAGCCAGACTTTAATTAGGATTTGCGCGCGTCTAGTTAATGAACTCGGTTTGAAATTATGGTTACCCAGACGTGTAACTTATATAAGAGTCTAAGAGCAAGGTGAGGCACCACAAAGCACCACATGTGCACCACCTGGCAATTAAAAAGTTGTGGCAGGCGCTAAACGGGAATTCATGAAACAAAATCGAGTTAAAATTCCAAAGCAAATTAAATTAAACACAAAACTTGAGCAAAGGAAGAAGAAGAAAAGAACGGGAGGGAACTGGAAAATGTGAATTTTACGTAGGGAGTGTGACAATTACGGTCGCTTTTCTCGTTTATTATGTTTTTTTTTTTTAACGCGGACACAAAAGTCAAACCTAATTGAAATCAGTGTAAAATTCAGTCAGTAAATTTAAACTTGCACTTCAGAAGAACCATCTTTTGCTGGCACTACGATTGGAAATCTCAATCAATAGCTGGACTCGCCTAACCAGCAGGTGAACACTCAAAGGTAATACAAAGCTAATCAGGAAATACCAATTTAAATGTTGTTGCGTGTAAATCAACTCCAGATACCACATCAAATAGTCCAACATCATAATGATAAAACTGATATACAACCAGGGAGTTAGCACGCTTGTCTTGATCTGCAATCAAAAGGGAAATCAAACAAAGATATTAATAAATATAAATACTATATAGATAGAAATTTACATATTTATACCCTGTTTGAAGGTATATTAAGCCTGCTAAAAGTATGTAATGGGCAGAAGGAAGCGTTGCCGACCCCATAAAGTATATATGTATATTCTTGATCGTAATCAATAGCCGAGTTGAAATAGCCGTATCTGTCTTTCCGTCCGTCCATCCGTCCGTCCATCCGTCCGTCCATCCGTCCGTCCATCCGTCCGTCCGTCCGTCCGTCCGTCCATCCGTCCGTCCATCCGTCCGTCCATCCGTCCATCCGTCCGTCTTTCCGTCCGTCCGTCCGTCCGTCCGTCCATCCGTCCGTCTGTCTGTCCGTCCGTCCATCCATCCGTCCGTCCATCCGTCCGTCCGTCCATCCGTCCGTCCATTCGTCCGTCCATCCGTCCGTCCGTCCATCCGTCCGTCCATCCGTCCGTCCATTCGTCCGTCCGTCCGTCCATCCGTCCGTCCGTCCGTCCATCCGTCCGTCCATCCGTCCGTCCGTCCGTCCATCCGTCCGTCCGTCCGTCCGTCCATCCGTCCATCCATCCGTCCGTCAATCCGTCCGTCCATCCGTCCGTCCGTCCATCCGTCCGTCCATCCGTCCGTCCGTCCATCCGTCCGTCCGTCCATCCGTCCGTCCGTCCATCCGTCCCTCCGTCCGTCCGTCCATCCATCCGTCCCTCCGTCCGTCCGTCCATCCATCCGTCCCTCCATCCGTCCGTCCATCCATCCGTCCGTCCGTCCGTCCGTCCGTCCGTCTGTCCATGCGTCTGTATGAACGCATGGATCTCAGCAACTATAAGAGCTAGAGACTTCAAATTTGGAATGTAGGTTCCTGAATACCATACGCAGATCAAGTTTATTTTCAATGTTCGATATCAAGCCCCGTTTGTTTTAAAATTAGAAAATCACCATAACATAAGCAATGTTAAAGCTAGAGACTTGAGATTTGGCACACATAATAAGAAGCTTATTGGGCTTAGTGTGTCTTGAAAATTTCATCGCGATGCCCCGCCCCCTTCGCCCATAACTCGAAAAAGCTGATAACAAGAGCAGTTTTATAGCTAGAGACTTGAGATATCGGCTTGTTACTTATTAAAATGTTTACTATAAAATTGTAAAATAAAAGATATGTTTGCAAATCAAACAAAGATACCAACGATAAATTTAGCGACAGTCAACTATGAAAACTAAAAAGAATTATTAAAATATAATACAAGCTAAAGTTGTATTTAAATATCATAAAATAACTCTTATATGTGGTTTTTAGTCAAAATGAGACAACGATAATTCTATTGATAGTAAATAACAAAATAAATATAATTATGATATAATAATAAAGTTAAAATTTATTTATTCATTTTAATTTTGTATTATACAAATTATATTTGTATTTAAAAATCATAGTAGAAGTCTTACTTAAAATGTAATATTATAAAATTTTAAAAATAAAAATATATATAAATCAAACATAGCAACCACTTAAAACATACAAATAATGAATAAATATAAATGTAAATTTAAATTTGTAGTAAAAAAAAACCTTGGATAACTCGTTTCTGGAAATTGTTCTATAAAAATTGAGCCGCATATAATTATATTATATTATTATTATAACAATAATTGAATGCACATAGCGAAAATTCTAAAATAAATACCAACAAATGTATTGAAGTATTGTTTATTTTGTTATATATATTTCTGGTGTATGTGCGTATTTTTAATTAGTTTAAAAATTGTATTTTCTATATCTGTTATACCTATTTGAATTATATAAATTGAAAAATAATTTGTATTTTAAATTGTAACTAAAATAAATTATATCTATAATATATATTCATTTTAATCAATTTTCACCAACACATTTCTCGATTACTCACCGTCGCCAGGCCGTAGAAAAGCATTATCCAGTATATGATCATAATCATGCCACCAATCGATCGAATTTGACGCTTCGATAGATCTTTCAACATAAAGAAGATACGAGTTCGCCACATGAACATCGGACGTTCTCTCAAAAATGGCACACGCACCAGATGTAATACCTGGTAAATCTGAAATGGCAATTGCCCATTGAACTGCACTAAGAGAGAGAGTTATGCCAAAAGTTAACTTACCATTCCGACAATTGTGTAGAGTACGAGGAAAGTATAGATGTGAGGAAAGCATTGCTGGATAACTCCCACCGGTTCTGGTTGCCAAACGGAGAAAAATGGTATATTCATTTTGCGTTGTAATATAGTCGTATTTATACTTATTTTGGCAAAACTATAAATGCATAAATTATTGAGAGAGAAAATATCTGAATAAAATTTTGTTTATACTTATACTGAATATAAATGAAGCGCCTGCTACCTTTATACAATTTTAACCAGTCGGAAAGGCTACACAGTCCAAGTCGACTATGACCGACCCTTTACTTATTTGTTCAAATTTTTGTGATTGTCAAAAGTACAATCAGATAACCTTAAGTTTAAAATGAATTAATCTGGTAATCTTGTTTTTTTAATTTCACCATACATTCAAAATTCTATACGAGGGTATAGAAAACTATGTTAGTTCGCATTCACATAGCATAAAAAACACATGTAGAAAATCTATATATATAAAACTCTTTGTCCTGACTCACTGAGACATCACGCTGTAGGCCAAACGGGTTAAGATATCGAGTTGAAATTTTCACACACCATAGCTGAGACATAATTAGTATGCAATAAGGCTGCGTTTTTCAATATTCCAACTGGATGGGGTTAAAGGGCAAAGATCAAAATTGCTTAGTATGAAAAACTTTTGTGTTTTTTGAGCTATCCCAACCAAACTCACAGATTGTGTATTTCTTACTGATTGTTAACTTCTAAGAAAATTTGGTCAAGATCGGATGACGATATCATATAGCTGCCATAGGGACAGTGGCTCTTGGTGGTGGTCATTGTGGTCGCTCTTGCTGCTATACTCCACAAACACAAGCAGCGGGGGAGAGGGTGAAGTGTCTGCAAAACATTTAGCATGGTCGGTACAATATCTCTCTCTCTCTCTCTCTCTCTCTTACTCTCGCTTATGTTGATCTTCCATATTAAGAGTTTAAAAAGATAACACTATTCCAAGCCTTTAGCACGGAGCCAAATCTTTAGCGATTTTAACTGCCTGAGTCCAAGACAGTGCAGTGGCTTAATGGTAGCGCAGTCGACTCGCAAGCAAGAGGTTGTGGGTTCGAGTGCCGGTTCGTGCAGTGTCCTCTTTGCATTCGGCCCCAGTTCTCTTCGATCGTCATGCTCCGGCGATAGCTCTGAAAAGTTGTTCCCCTCCCCCCCCCACTTGCACTCCACATTTATTCATGAGAAGCCGAGTCGTGGGGTTTGCGAGGGAAGCGAGCAGGGGGCCGAAGCCCCCTCCTAGTATTGCATAAAGAAACTGCTTATTAATTTCCATTAAACACTTTGAACTTTCTCAGTTTTGTTGGACAAATTCTTAGTCTTCATATTTAAGTAAAGAAGACTAATCACCTAAAGAAAAGTGTGCCTCAGGTAGGTTTCGAACTCCAGTACCACATCTCAAGAGTTCGACTCTCTAACCATTGCGTCAATAAATTCATAGTTGATTATCTGGCAAATTACCAGTTTCCTGGTAGTGGTGGCATCGTGATAACATTTTCTGGACACATTGACCACAAAATATTTATCATGTGTGCTAAATGTGAAGTCTTTGGCTATTATATTGCTCTTGTTATGAGGGTTTTGAGCTACAAAACTGCTTGCATTATACTTTTACTTTTACTTAATTTGTGGACAAAGAGGGTGGACATCCAAAAAAAAAGATAAACTTGATCTGCCTGCAAAAATTATTAGTGCTGGGACACCAAGTTCAAGCTTCTAGCTCTTACCATCTCTGAGATCCTTTCGTTCATACGGACGGACCGACAGAACGACAGACAGACGGACATGGCTATATCGACTCGGCTATTGATGCTGATCAAGAATATATTTACTTTAGGGGTCGGCCATGCTTCCTTCTGCCCGTTACATACTTTTAACAAACTTAATATACCCCCACAGGGTATAACAACACCAAATACTCCATCTATACGAGTGGATGAGAAAATAAAAATAGTAAAAAGTGATAATTATCTAAATAAATGAAGTTAAAATTTAATATAATCCTTATTGAATTAATTGCTAAGGGCGTTTTGAATTATTTACAGCAACAGCATTGGTCTGTATATATTTATATTATTTTATATTATTCTATTTCCAATAGAGAATTAATCTACAATTTGTTCGTTTTATTTGTTATAGACTATTTAGAGAATGTTGAATGCGAGTGCAGTACAAAGTGGAAAAAAAGTTGCACATTGTGTTTATCGAGACAAAACTAAATTCACATTACTGAGGAAAGGTAAAACAGGCTATTAAATATAAAAGTGTCGATTTCTATAATAAAATGATAAGAATATATACATCCGCAGCGCATCAAAGAAAGTGTATAAAATCTTAATAGGTGACGAATCCTAAATAGTTTTATATAAGACCGAAACAAAGCAAAGTGTCTTAACAACAAGTCAAGCCCAACAAAAGTTGTTCGCGCACGCAGCACTTCAAAGCAAATAATCGTATGTTTCTTTAGAAAAACTGGTCGTGTGGTAACTGATCTGTTAAAGCAATGTAAACGGGTGAATTCTGAATGGTATACAACCATTTATTTGGCAAGAATATCTAAGAGAATTAAGTTCAACCAATTGCCGAAGACTGATTATTTTTATTATATTTTTTAAGAGCCCAAACATCAAAGTTTTTAGGCACTCAAAACGTTGAATTAAAGGGTCAATCTTCTTGCAGCTCTGGCTTGGCACCAAATGACTTCTTATTGTTTCGAATAATCAATTTCAAATGGCGAGGTCAATGTTTTCCAATACAAGAAGTGACTGTAGAATCATTTAAAAAGTTCACAAAAGAGGTGCCACCTTTAGAGTGGCTTAAGTTCTGCCAAAATTGTTTCAAACACAATTCTATGTAATGAATTAGATCACGTCATTTGTGCCGGTCAAAGGTCTACTAGATTGAGGCATATGTGTATGACTTTTGTTGGAATGTAAGCAGAATCTATGAGAATCTAACTGTCTATCTATCTAGTTGACAACCGATGCAAATAATTTGAGTGGCAAACTCACCAACGCCTAAAAATGATGTGTTAAAAAGTGGTCGTCTACTTTAATCATAGATTTGATGCAGCGTTCACACAAGTTTCAGTTATTTATTAGACACAAATAAACGATTAAAATACCACCTCTAGCTGACTACTTGCCTCTGCCATGGAAATTAAGCTAACAACTGGATGAGACTAACAACTGAAGACTCGAATCGACTACGGTGTGATGGGTTGGTTTAGTTATTTGTTTCGATCTGAGACGGAGAGTCAACAAAGTGAATGCTGCAAGAAGTAGGCACAGAATAGAGAACTTCTTATGGCCAAAGGATTACAGAAGCCATTGACCATAACGCTGTGCCACGAGGAGCATGATGAAGATGATGAAGATGATGACGATGATGAGGATGATGAAGATGATGAAGATGAGGGGCTGATAAGGCTTTTCTTCTCCCCTGTGCTGCTTGTGTCATTTGCGGTTGCTGCTGGTCTGCTTCATTGGTTTTTGATTGTGTTTGGCTGCTTTATTTATTTATAGCTGCGAAATTCGTAGATGGGAAATGGGAAAACTGGCTTTCATAAAATATTATATGTTGTTTTATGCCGTATCACTGTGGTCAATGTGGCCATTCTGGCGGGCAATAAACAATAACTTAAAAAGGACAATGATTAGGGGTCTAAAAATGTGCGTAACAGGTCTAAGAAAGTCTGGCAGACCCGATAAGGTATATATATTTTTGATTAGCATTATCTGTCTGTTCGTCTGTCCGTCCAAATTCAGCAGTTTACTTTGTTTTCGATTTGCACTGAAAATTTCTTCGCAATCGGACAATAAACAAAGGAGATGCGAAGCATTGAACTCTTGCGATGTGGTACTGGAGTTCGACGCCTAACAGAGGCATCCTTTTTTGCTGTTATTAGTCTTCTCGGTATGAGCAGAACCACTCGTCGCTCTGCTACTGAGAGTCAGTAAGTGAGCAAAGGAAGCAAAGAGTCCGTTGCGTTTGCCTAATGTTGTTGTTGCCTTTGATATTTCGTCGCAGGCAATGCATTATGAAGGAAGGGAGAAGAGGATAGAGAGCTCATCTGTGTGCTCATGAGGACTTGCTGTAAATGTTTAGCTATCTACACGCGCACACATACACATACATGCTCAGAAGACCGTGTGCCGAGTTTTTACGAAGTAAAGGATGTCGAGTGAACACATGAGCCGAACGAGGGAACAGAAACGGTTATCGGTTGAGCGAAGAGCAATCCAAAGAAGAACGAAGATTGAGAGTCTCTTCGCAACAGCAATGGTTGTTTTCTGACAACAAGCACGAGAGAGACCAATTATTGCGAGCTCTATTAAAATGTCCTCGTCTGCATAGAGCTTTAGGATTTCTTTCTTTAATTTAATGTAGTTTGTTGAGTATTTTTAGCTACTTATTGAAATTAAATATATATGCGTGTGTGATAATGTGATACAATTAATACAATACCTTCATTCCACCAATTTATGATCGTTGGACCTTTCTGTGACTATTTTTTTCATCTATGTGCAATTTTCAAAACAAAATTGTTTTTTTTTCGCATTTAATGTCAGTCAGATTGACAGAATCGACCACTGTGCGTGATTTACTCTCTGCCTGACGCACTTATAAGCACGACAACTTCAACTCATGTAGAGTTTGAGCTGCTAGGAAAGTTAAATTGCAAACAACAACAACATTAGTTGCAACAGCAACAACAAGGAGGCAAGGAGCAATGAAATCTTGTGGCAGCAGCAGCAGCAGCAGCAGTTCGCTGGCTTTTTGTATAACTTTTGATTAATAGAGCAGGCGAAGGGCAAGGGAAATGGTGGGGAAAGGGAAAGCAGTCAGTCAGTCAGTGGTAACCGGAGTCGAGTCCTGGCATAATTGCGCCACATGCACACGAAAAACAAAGAGCCAACCAAACCCAAAAACCAATGCCGAACAAAACCCGAAAACCCCTAAAAGCCAACTTCAAGTCCAAAAATCCCCAGGTTCTTCGGTCCTTGAGCTGATGATGCTCCTGCTGTTCCTGCACATGACAAGTAAACTGAAGTTGCGAGCGAGCAAACAAAAAAAGAAAGAATAAAGGCCAGTGCACTCGACAGTATGATACCCGGTAACAGTCGCTGTAAGAAAATATTTGCAATTTATTATTATTATTATTATTATTATTAGTATTATTATTAGTATTATTATTAGTATTATTATTGTTATTATTATTATTATTATTATTATTATTATTATTATTATTATTATTATTATTGTTATTATTCTTATTATTATTGTTATTATTATTATTATTATTATTATTATTATTATTATTATTATTATTATTATTATTATTATTATTATTATTATTATTATTATTATTATTATTATTATTATTATTATAATTATTATTATTATTATTATTGTTATTATTATTATTATTATTATTATTATTATTATTATTATTATTATTATTATTATTATTATTATTATTATTATTGTTATTATTATTATTATTATTATTATTATTATTATTATTATTATTATTATTATTATTATTATTATTATTATTATTATTATTATTATTACTATTATTATTATTATTATTATTATTATTATTATTGTTATTGTTATTATTATTATTATTATTATTATTATTATTATTATTATTATTATTAGTGTTATTATTATTATTATTATTATTATTATTATTATTATTATTATTATTATTATTATTATTATTATTATTATTATTAATTTTATTATTATTATTATTATTATTATTATTATTATTATTATTATTATTATTATTACTATTATTATTATTATTATTATTATTATTATTATTATTATTATTATTATTATTATTAATTTTATTAAGTAGAAGACTAACAAATAATTTCCTAACCTACACATATATTTTATTTGAAATTATTAATATAATACTATTGTATTAAATTAAAGGAACCCTCAAACCTTGATTCCATTTAGCACAAATTATGGCACTTTATAACAGTCTTACAATCTTATTATGATTAAATTATAATTTATTGTTTTACTAATACTAATTGGAATTATAATACTTACTCTCATATCTAAAAGACTAGTAATATAAATATTAATACTAATAACAATATATACACTTCTACCAATACTAATTGTAACTCCAATACTTATTGGTCTGATTGAGTTTTTATGGAGCTTTTCCCGAATCCTTGCAACAAATGTTAATTCATGTAAAATCATCATTCTGTTTATCTATTTATTTATTTAACGCCAACTAAAAACATTAGATACGATAGAATATAAAATGAGATTAACAATAAAATTATATCATATGCGACTTAAGACTTAGGTCTGAAAAGATAAAAAGCATCATTAATTTAAGTTAAGTTAAGTTTTCCACAGACCTTTACAACTTCTTAAATTATTTATATTTCATTCTGTTTTAATTAAAATTATTACACTTCTAAAATTAATATATATATATTATTATATATATTATTTATATTATTATATAAATCGTATAATTATTATACGACGTTAATTAGATAATATAATCTTTTAAAATATATCTTAAATAATCTTAGAAAAATTTTGAAATTTATTATAGTGTTTTTTTTCGACTCAAAACACTTGTTAAGTTGAACAACTATAAGTGCATAAGTACTTGGTACTTCTAGCTCTTATCATCTCTGAGACTTGTCCTTTTATAGGAATCTAAAAGAAGAAATTAAACACAATCTCTAAACACTTGTTCAGATTAAATAAATCTAAGTTTAGAAATTATCTTACAAGGCTACTCTCTTCAATTTGCGAGAATGTTGCAAAATGTAATGCTTCTAGCTCTTAACATCTCTGGGATTTGTCTATTTATAGGAGTTTTAAGGTGTCATAGATGTAAATAAAAACCATCTCTAAACACTAGTTCAGTTGAATAAATATAAGTTAAGAAATTAACTTTGAAAGCTGCTTTCTTCGATTTGCGAGAAGTTATTCAAAATTTAAAATGAACTTAATCTGTATGCAGAATGTAATGCATCAAGCTCTTGGCATCTCTGAGATTTCTCTGATTGACTCGGCTATTGATGCGGCTGATCAAGAATACATAAGTATATATAATTTAAAAAGGCTGACACGCCTTCATCACCCTGTTACATACATTCCAACGTATGTAATATACCCGTTGGAGTCTTTGAGTAACGGGTATAAAAACTTCTTACGCTAAATTGATTCCGTTGAAAACAAGTGTTTGGTATTGCTGCACAGAGGGCTGATGGCCCAGTAAAGGGGCGGATACTACTCGGTGGGTAGAAGTGCAGGGTAGCAGGGGGTAGAAGTGCAGGGTAGTGTCAGACATAGGCATCCACCAGCCTCGCGGTGTTCTGGCATTCTGGCGTAAAACAAATGCTTGCCAGGATAACAGACAAATGCACTTATGCAACAGCTTTGCATTATTTCATTTCAGTTTATCAAAAAAATCAGCAAAACGAACAAAGAGGATAGCCCTCGACGAGCAGATACCCTGTAGCTGTAAATATAATAACTAGTTATATATGTAAAATCTAAACTAACTGCAATTGCAGTCATAACACCCACTCCTCTCTGCTAGATGAAGGGTATATATTTTTTGGCTCCTGAAGCTGCTTGTTCTACAAATGTTTGCCATATGCCAAATCCAGCGACAACACCCAAAAAACATTCACATAAAATTTGACAGAGTGTTGCATGAAAAAACTAAAACCCTATAGTACCTCCCCACACCTCCCAAAATCACTCTCCCCCCCACCCACCAACACAAAAAGCGATAGCAAACTCCGTTTCGGGCATGTAGCCAAACAGTTTGACATAAATTAACTTTTTGCCGTTGGTGGAAAGCAGTAGAAAAAAATTGGTGTTTCAGATAACTTTGAAGAATCGTAGACAATGTTTTCAGTAGGGTCTGCTTATGGATATAATACAAGAAATAATTATTCGAATAAGTCAATGGCTTGCCACATGATCGAATAACCATTCAAATAATTTTATTATGTTAAATGCAATTATTGTAAACAAAATGTTATCGATAGCCGACTTTATGGATAATTCTGAAATTTTACTTTAACCATTTGCGTTTGATAAGTTTTCTATACAGTAATATCTATTTAAATATTGTCAAGTAGCCAACAAGTTATAAAAGTAACATTTATAAAGTATTCAATTAGTAATTATAGTTTGTTGAGCTATTTGTATACCCTGTGCCCATTAAAAATAGGCACATAAAGGGTATAATGAATTTGTGTGAATGTATGTAACAGGCAGAAGGAAGCATCTCCGACCCCATAAAGTATATATATTCTTTATCAGTATCAATAGACGAGTCTATTGACAACTGTCCGTCTGTCTGTCTGTCTGTCTGTCTGTCTGTCTGTCTGTCTGTCCGTCCGTCTGTCTGTCTGTCTGTTTGTCTGTCCGTCTGTCCGTCTGTCCGTCCGTCTGTCTGTCTGTCTGTCTGTCTGTTTGTCTGTCTGTGTGTCCGTCTGTCCGTCCGTCCATCTGTCTGTTCGTCCGTCCGTCTGTCCATCCGTCCGTCCGTCCATCCGTCCGTCCGTCTGTCCATCCGTCCGTCCGTCCGCCTGTCCGTCTGTCCGTCCAAATGTCTGTCTGTCTGTCTGCCTGTCCGTATGTCTGTCCGTCTGTCTGTTTGTCTGTCTGTCTGTCTGTCCGTCCGTCTGTCCGTCCGTCCGTCCATCTGTCTGTCTGTCCGTCCGTCCGTCTGTCCATCCGTCCGTCCGTCCGTCTGTCCATCCGTCCGTCCGTCCGTCTGTCTGTCCGTCCGTTCGTCTGTCCGTCCGTCCGTCCGTCTGTACGAACGCGTGGATCTCAGCAACTAAAAGAGCTAGAGACTTCAAATTTGGAATGTAGGCTCCTGAATACCATACGCAGATCAAGTTTTAAGCTAACACCTAGATTTCAGAGACTATAAGAGCTAGGGTCACAAAATTTGAGACAATACTCTAGCGGCCCCCCGAAAAGTTCAAGTTTGATTAAGAATTTTGCCATGCCCTCTTCCGCCCCCAACAATCGAAAACAACATTTTTGAAATCTATGGGGTACTATTAGTGTCACTCCTATTTCCTTTTTGAAGAATAAGTAAAGGGTCTCTCATAGTCGACTTCGACTGTAGCCTTTCCGACTGGTTTTGTTTGGATTTAATTTGAATATATTTCAAATAATCGAATCGCTCGATTAAATCATAATGTCTGTCAAAAATGCATTAGAGTTGAAACTGAGAACTTGCATTGTTTCACGAATTCACGAACTATGAAAAATGATACAAAGCTGCAGCTTGAATGGAGTTTACTGATTGACGCCTATACATAGAGAAAAATCAATGTAAATCTCACTATTTACAGACTTTTTTGTAGATTTAAATCTCACTTATATAATATAAACATATTAATATTCATTTGATAAGATGTTTTGTTATTTAACTATCATTCTATCATATTTTAATCATATTGAATTATAACATTTAATTGATTTTGTTATTATTTAAAGCACATATTATATTTACATTTTTAATTTTAAAATAAATATTCATATTCATATTTATACATGAAACGTAACGCTGTCTAAAAAAACATTAATATCATCTTATGTAAGTAAAGACGAACCCATTGAACTGTTTTTCATTGCTCACAAGCTAGTTACGAATGATAATTTTAAATGAAATATTTGACTTAAATATATTAACCAAATAAATAAATACATACCTATAAATATCTTGCATTTTAATCTGCATAAAAAAGTAAGATATAATATATTGCATATTTAATTTGCATACAATTTAATTAACTTAAATATGTGAATTTTTGAAATAAATACATATAATTAACGTTAAGTGTTTTAACTTTAGTTTTGCTATATTCGTATTTAATAGTTGACTTAAATATGAATTTATAAATTTATAAATATAAATTTACGTAATACACAAACGTTTTATAATACAACGCATTAATTATAAATTATTATAAATAGTTATTTTCAAAAATAAATGATTTAATTACAATATAATAATTAATTGTCAGTCATACTTTAATAACTTAACTAATCAATATTTTTGAGCAATAAAATTAAACTCATTAATTAACAATTATTCGAAGTTTTATCTATTGCTCTCAAGTAAAACTTAAGTTGTAATTTTGACTAAGAATACAATTAAATACAACTTGAGTTTTATTAATAAATATTTACAATAATTTTAGGAGTTTTATTTTCTATTTTTGCTGATTTTGTTTAATATAATATATAATAAAATTAGCAAGTGTTTGAATCATGATAAAATGGCTTAGAATATGCTTAAAGAAGTCTATTGACATTCATATTTCTAGCTGAATTTCTCAAATAAAAAAAAGATATATCTAATCATCAACTACAATTCCTGATTTCTATCAGTGTAGTTAGATTAAACTCCCAAGACACTTCTCTGATTTTGCTGCTGCAACCTGTCATTTTAATTGGGAATCGGCTGCCTTGACAGCAAACCAAGTTACTCACATACCTGGCACCTCAAGTTGAGATCAAATTTAAAGCAGTGAGCTAATAAATTATCCCTACATGGATGCCGAGTGCGATTACGAGTAGTAGTAGTTATACTTGTATCTAAAGTATACATACATATGTATGTAGATGGAAATACGCCAGATCGTATATATGTATGTATGTATGTAGCCAGAGTACACACCGTACCGTAATGCATGCACACTTAAGCCCTCTAGAGTGCCCAGCCAAATGGCATGACAGAGATGGATACACCCAGATAGTAACGTATGTACATACGTAGAACAGCTTGCCATTCCCATCCCCATCCCAGTCCTACCCGCCCCCCTCCGCATGGATGCCAATGCAAGTGCAAGACACGAACGAGAAGCTTAGCAAAATACTTTCATAATAATCTTTATGCCACAATGTTTCGACGGCGGCGAAGGCAAAAAAAAAAAAAAGATACGCAGACTCCTTCACCCTTTCACGGCAAAAAAAATAAATAAATAAAATAAACAAGTAAGAGAGCAGGTACAGCTTGCAAATACCCTGTAGCTAAATAAAACGCTTTCAATTTATAACAATAGGTATTTTAATTTTGTTTTTTATTTATTGTCATTAATTTTATTTAAATAATCATTCATTTATTCCGATTTCTTGTGCTATAAATTAATAATAATAAATTAATTTGCTTAAATAAATTATTTAACTAAGATTTAACAATTGTTGTTTATTATTGGCATTTATAATTATAAATTTAGTTTTAAGATGACTTTTATTTTCTTCACTTTTGTACTTGAATTTTTGTTATGTCAATGTTTAAATGTTATTTGTAGGTTTAATTATATATTTTATTTATGTATTTAATGTTTAATATTACATTCTATTTATTTCCCTGAAGAAATTCTCCTAATAATATTTTAGGATTTATTTAAATTATATATTTTTATTCGATTTTTTTAGATTTATTTATATAGTTTACTTATGTGTTTTATGTTCAATATTATTTACTAATTATTTCCCAGAAGAAGTGTTAATAATAATATTATTTGTATCTTTAATTATATATTACTTTTCATTTATTTTATGTTTAATATAACCTACTATTTATTTCCCCGAAGAAGTGTTAATAATAATATTATTTGTAGGTTTATTTATATATTTTATTTATGAGTTTGAAAAAGTGTTAATAATAATATTATTTGTAGGTTTAACTATAAATTTTATTTATGTGTTTTATGATTAATATTACAGACTATTTATTCCCCAGAAGAATTGTTAATAATAATAATATTTGTAGATTTAATTATATAGTTTACTTATGTATTTTATGTTTAATATAACCTACTATTTATTTCCCCGAGGAAGTGCTAATAATAATATTATTTGTAGGTATTATTATATATTTTATTTATGTTTAATATAACCTACTATTTATTTCCCCTAAGAAGTGCTAATAATAATATTATTTGTAGCTTTAATTATATATTACTTTTCATTTATTTTATGTTTAATATAACCTACTATTTATTTCCTTGAAGATGTGCTAATAATATTATTATTTGTAGATTTAATTATATATTTTATTTATGTATTTTATGTTTAATATAACCTACGATTTATTTCCCTGAAGAAGTGCTTTAATTTTGTTTTCAAATTACGGGGCATATCTCGTTTTGTATCTCTACTTATTTGTACATACCATTCTGGATTTTTTCAATTTTTTTTTTAATGTTCAACATCTGCAAATAATATTTAAATTCATAAGTCAGTGCAATTTCAAAAGGATAGAATGTTAAATATAACATATCAAGAGCAAAAATTAATAATATATTGTTTCAAAAGATTTTATATCATCAATTTGTAAATAAACATAATCATAAAATATCAAACCCTGTATAAATTGACTATATACTATAGCAAAAGCTTTAGTGAATGTATCATAATAAGGGAAATAAAACACCACAATTTTAAACAGGGATTGCAAATAAGAGTTAAGAGTTTCAAAAAAATCAAACCTGCAGCATTTTTATAATATGCATTGAAAATTAATAATTATTTTGTAATTTCTATTATAAAAATTGAAAATTAAGAATTATTTCTCAATTTTTATTATAGAAATTGAAAATAAAAGTTCAATGCAAATATCTTTTGAAACAAGGGGTGTATTACAAAAATGTAACAATATTGTTGATCTACATATGATTCAATACCTTAAAGGACAAATATTAAGTAATATACCAGAATCCTTAATATTTGTCCTTGAAGGACATGTGATAAGTCATATGAAAGGTATTGAATCATAGACGAACAATCTTTTTACCTTTTTGTAATACACCCCTTGGTTCAAAAGATATTTGCAGTGAACTTTTATTTTTAATTTTTATAATAAAAATTGAGAATAAGAGTTTTCTTTTAATATTTTCCACTAAAAATCAACAAATAATTTTTATGTTATAATTTATATTTTAAAAATTATAATCGTTACGTTTAGTCGTTTAAATGATTTTTTTTTTATGTTATCACTCAAAATTTACTACAATTCGATAGACAAGGGGCAATCTAATTGTTTAATATCTTTGGCATTTATTATCCGATCTTAATGAAATTTTCAGCACACAACTCGGAAATGGTAATCTTTGTGTTTATCGAATCAAAAGTATCTAACCTCTAAACAGTCCATGTTATTCGTATTTCAAAATTTTGTTTTTAATTTGCAGGGGCGGAAGGGGATGTGACAAACTTTTAACACAAGCAAGTGCTGCTTAACTCATAAACGGACCAACATACCAAATTTGGTGACTCTAGCTCTTATAGACTCTGAGATATAGGCGCTCATACAGACGGACGGACAGACAGACGGACGAACGGACAGACAGACGGACAGATGGCCATATTGCTATATTGATGATGCGGTTCTATGTAGCATATACACTTTAAATGAAAATTTAGCATGCTGTTATATTCATTTGCTGTCCAAATGTAGTCACAAGTCTGGCAGACCCTTTGTAGTTACATTTATACTTACAGGGTATCTACGAAAAACTGAAAACATGAAAAAAAAACAGCTAAACGAGCATAAACTCAAGGGTTCAAGCAGCTGGGACATTTGCCGTGAGGGGGTTGGAAAGGGGTAAGGGAGTAACGGGGGTCGTGGGAGCGTCGTGGGCGTCGGGGGCGTCGGGGGCGTGGCGCGCCCAGGTTGGCATAGTTGAGTACACTGTGATTTGTTGTTTTTGTTGCTGCTGTTGCTTAAGTTGTTGCCTGTTCCGTTATTATTCTGCCTCCTTTTTTTTGTCTTTTCTTTTTATTAAGTCAATGTCGGCGCACAGTTTGTGCTCCTTTTTTTTCCATTTAATTTGGCCAAAAACAGCTTTCGGGCCAGGTTGAAAGCCGGTGAGCAATGATAGAGCATTAGGGATTAGAGATTAGACTTTAGAGATATTACTTAGAACCAAACAAACAAGACTGAACTTATGTGGCAAAGGATTCTTGAAGGCTTTGCCTTCAGGTTGCCATCGATGGAAATCGTGATAAGAAAATCATAAAGTTCTTGACGAATTTCTAAAGAAAAGCATTTGGAAAAGATAGTTGGAGATATAAATAACAATCAGCAAAATAGATTCCAATACTATTTACTATTTATGTACGAGTCTTACTACAACTTTGGATTCACTTTCACTTTGGATTCAAGTTGGCTGCAATCTTAATTAACTTGTTCTTCTTTCTATTTTCTTGTTCTTAAAAGTACATATAGGTATATTTTTTAAAATTAATATAAAATAAACTTTGAAACAGACTTTTGTACTTAACAAGTTGTCATATACAAGTATATAATAAATAGAAGAATTGCTTTGTTTGAAGATATCCAAGTGAAGAATTTGTCATTACATTTCGATACCTAAAGTAAAACCTTCTTTGAAGATAGTTACGAGAAAAACTTCTCATCAAATTCAAGCATCGATTATCTGGAATTTTGTAAGCAATATATATATATTTAAATATATTCAAAACATGGAATTAACGTTGCTTTACTTTGAAATTAAAAGTGTTTATCTTAATGTATTCTTTAGATAGAAATTTCTTCGATACATAGCCATGTTTTTGTTATGTATGTATTTGTTAATTTAAAGTATCCCTTCAGTCGCGTGTAGGGCTTCCACACGCATGAAGTCAAACGTGAACTTTCAGGCCTAGGCCTGAAATTGTAATTGCCATCACGGGCTTACGACACATGAATTTAACACAGGCATTTCGTTGCGTCTCAGACCTGAGGGCGTTCGCTTACCTATCATGCCTGAATCAGAGGTGAATCTCTGTTCTAATTCATGTCTGAATTCAGGTCAGAATTAATCTTGGCGCTAGCTTACCGATCATGCCTGAATCAGAGGTGAATCTAAGTTCTAATTCATGTCTGAACTCAGGTCAGAATTCATTTCGGCGTTCGCTTACCGATCATGCCTGAATCAGAGGTGAGTCTATGTTCTAATTCATGTCTGAATTCAGGTCAGAATTAATCTTGGCGTTCGCTTACCTTTCATGCCTGAATCAGAGGTGAATCTATGTTCTAATTCATGTCTGAATTCAGGTAAGAATTCATTTTGCTGTTCGTTTACCGATTATGCATGCATTAATTGCTTTACTGTTGATGCAATTAAATTGTTTTATTATTTGATTTCATTTTAGTCATTTATTATTGAATCGGATTTTACTAAATAAGTTTTAATTCAATTATGTCTATTAGTTGTTTGTGCCTTCAAAGTGTGATTTTCGCTCCGGACTCCTCAGTGACTGGAATCATTTGTGAAATAGAAATATATGTAAATACACAAATTTACCTATAACAATTTTCTTTTAGGAATATAACCTTACCAAAAACGCTGTCAATACATGTCGCTCTCCGAAACTCTCTCATTTTGTATGCTTCTTCTTGCTTCGACCACTTCGTCGTTTGCTTAACATTCATGGCTGATTTCACTCATGCAGGAAATCAGCTATGAACTCGAAGCGATCGATCCAAGCCGAGCTGAAGTCATTAGAATATCCACCCATTAAAGAATAACCTATTCTAAGTTCTAACTGTTAGGAATTTCAATCATTACAAAAATGTATTTATTTCTATATTTACTCAACGTCGACTAAAAGCAGACGACAATAAATTACTTCAAATTTTACAATAGCAAATATATTTATATATTATTCTAAATTAAAACTGAATGAAAAAGTAATCAAGCTGATGGTTAAAAATAATACAAAATCGTGAAAAACTGCTTTAATAAACAATCATTTAAAGCACATGCTGATAGATACTACATATATTTCTCACAATTTTCCCAATTCATTTCAACTCATTTCATCTCAGTTGAAACTCTTTAAGAAATTATTCAACTGGAGAATGCTACTCCAACACATTTTCATGTATCTCAAAAACTCATCTTTCATTCCTTGAGAGTTTCATTGTTCAATAACTCTCAAACCATTTTCATTTCGCATATCTTGAGATATTTTCATATCTATCTTTGATATGCCTCGGTCAGTTTGGATGAGTTGGGTTGTGTTTTTGTTATTGTTCCTCTTGTTGTTCCCGTTGTTGTTGTTCCCGTTGTTGTTGTTGTTGACGTTGGTCGAAAACTCTTTTAACTCCTCGCAGGCATTTTGCTTGCTCCTCTTTTTCATTTTCCTCCTTATTTTTTGCCACTTTTTTACTACATTTTTGGGATGGAGAATGCTAAAAGCAATGTTGGATTATTGGTATATGCCCCCATGCATAGCGTGTGTGTGTGTGTGTGTGTGTGTGTGTGTGTGTGTGCGAGTGTGTGTATGAAAAGATAATACAAATCTTTAACAGGCCATGGAGTGCGTATAGCTGTGGGCGTGGCACCCACACACACACACACACACACACACACACACACACACACACACATACGAAAAGGCGCCCAAAAGTTTATTGCTCCCCCTTTGTCCAACAACATTTACAGCCTCCTCGCTGCTTTCCTTCAATCACCCTCCTCCTCGTCCCTCCTCCTCCTCCCTCCTCCCGCCTTTCTCCCCCACAGAGTCTATTGCTCTTACTCGTTCACTAGCCAGGTGAGTTTTATATGCAATAATTTTTCTTTCTATACCCTGTACTCTTGGATAGCAAGCGAAAGGGTGTTTATTTGACAATTGATTTAATTATTAATTTATTAATTTATTTACATATTCACTTTATATTTATTTGCTTACTTAATTTATTTATTTATATATTAATTAATTTAACAAATAATTATTTTCTTTGATCTTTGATTTAAATATTTATTTATTAACTCTCACATATATTCATTTTATATTTATTGTTTTTTTTTGATTGTATATTTAATTATTTTTTATTTATAAACTTGCTACTTGTTTACTTATTTATTAAATAATTAAATCTCTTATTTATATATTAATTCGTTTACTCAATAATTTATTCGTTTTATTTATTAATTTAATTTTTTACTTATTCATATATTAGCTTTTTATTTATTCGCATATTTTGTAGTTATTTAATGAATTTATTTATATTTTAATTCGTTTACAATTCATTTACTCAATAATTATTAATTTATTCAATTATTTATTAATTAATAAATTTATTTCTTTATTTTTCTTAAACTATTTATTTTATATGTATTAATTTATAACTTCATTAATAAATGTATTAAATTATTATTTATTTATTTTTTAAGCTGTTTATTAAATTATTTATTTATTAAGCTTAACATTTATTTACTTATTTATTTATTTTTATTTATTTGTATATATACTTATTTGTTTATTTATTAATTTACTTTTTTTTCCAACTTTATTTTCTATTTATTTATTTATATATATAATTATATTCTTTATTTATTATTTAATTATATTTTATTTATTTACTTATTTCTATATATATTCTTATGTTTTATTATTGTATTTATTTAACGTCAACTAGAAACAGTTCACCAAAAATATTTTCAAAATAAAATTATAGATTGCATATAAAATCATTTAGATTAATAAAAAAATATATTAAATTATAAATTTAAGAACTAATAAAAAAGTATAAAATAGTAATAAGATAGTTACAAAGATAATACACATAAGAAAATAATTGATAGAGGGATGTTAGAATTGTAAACATTAATTGGCGGACAATTGTATACCCTGTACTTTAAAATTTACAGTGGACTGTCTTCATCTGTTTCTGTCATACGTCCATATGCAAAGTTACGTGACAAATTAATATAGTTTTGATATTTAAATAATTAGAATAGAATTAAGTATTTAAAGAAAGGGTATTTAATAGGTAATAGTAATGCAATTGCTGGATATCTCAATGTAGTCAGGCAAAACAAAAAGAAAAAGTAACTCACTATTAAAAATATACATGTCTGATAAATCTACAGGGTATCTCGATGTGCAGGGTGTACTAGGAACTTGTATACCTAATCAACACAGCTTATGCCACAAACAACAACAGGGAGAAGGGCATGATAATAGCATGATTGATCAAATTTACAGGGTATCCTAGTGCTGGTCTTAATCACTATATATAGATTCAGCTCAACAATTTGGAAATTAAGGAGAACACACTAAATTTGCAGATCTTCTCAATTTACAGGGTATATTCCAGTTGTGCATACCCATTTACAAATGAAATGAATCAAATTGGAATAAATACACACATATCTGACAAAAATTACAGGGTATTCCATAGTTGCGCTAATTAAATTAATAGAAAACGAATATAAATCAATGTAGGATAAATGTGAAAATATATGTATGTAAATAATTTCTTTTCATATTTAATAAATTTACAGGGTATTCCATAGTTGGACACTCCCCACCTATACATATAAATGTACTTAATCAATAAGACTACAGCCAAATTGAAACCTTTCCCTGAAACATTTCAGGCCCCAGTTGACAAAAACCAGTTTAAACATTTTTCTATAAACTTTTTTATTACAAAATTTTGAAATCTATAGTTTTTCTTTAGATTTTTTCAGAGGTGGACTTGTATTTTTTGGAAAAAATCTTCACGTTTCCTGATGACTAATGAATATATTTATATTTTTATTATTTATATACATACGTTTATAAGTTTAGATCATCAGTTTTACAGCTTAATATTTTTGAAATCAGAAATATTTTTATTTTTTAAAAGAAAATCTTCTTTAATCATAAGTGGGTTTGGTAACAGATTACCAACTAAAAGCTAAGCCAGACTTAATTAATAATTAAAGTATATGTCTGATACATCTACAGGGTATGTCTTGGCTGTTGTGTCAACTCATCGAATTATTCTCCGAATTTTCGAAAAGTTTTTGGGGCACCTGAGCTGGATTTAATAAATTCTAATGTTTGCTTACCGTGGCCAAAAGGCTTTCAACCTGAAACCGCACACACACACACATATGATGGAAGTGTGCAATTGTGTGTGTGTGTGTGTGTGTGTGTGTGTGGAGGGTGGGAGTGGGTGTGTAGAAAGGGGTTGTGTGGCACGGTGTGTATATATCAGCTTTCAGCTGCCACAGGAGCTGTGTTAGCTGTGCAGCTGCAGCAGATTTACTTTTATTGCAAATTGCAGCGCCGTGTGGCAGGCAGGATGCATTCAGGTCCTTGGCACACACACACACCCAAATAAACACACACACCCACACACACACAATCATAAAGAGGGGTACAAGGAAGGGGAAGGGGCTGCCAGCAGCTGGCTGATGATGTAGACATTTAAATGAATGAATAGAGAGAGGACAACTTTGGAAGCCAACTCCAGCATTCGCCTGCCTTGGCTTTCTCCGAAAAACTGGCCGCGGGGCAAGCTTGTGCGGCATGCAACTTACCAGAGTGCTGCACAAATATTTAGCTTACTCCTTTTCACCCATTCATTATACAGGGTTGAACAGGGTATTATGATTTGGTCAAGCAATGTGTTATGCTGTAAAGGAGACATGTCAGACCCTATAAAGTATATTCATAAATTCTTGAGCAGCATCAACAGTCGAGTCTATATAAACATGTCTGTTTGTCTGTCTGTCTGTCCGTATGTCCCCCCCGTCCATCCGTCTGTATGTCCCCCCGTCCATCCGTCTGTCTGTCCGTACGTCTGTCTATCCATTTGTCTGTATGTCAATTCGTCCGTCTTTCCATCTGTCCGCCTGTCTGTCCGTCCATCCGTCCGCCTGTCTGTCCGTCCGTCTGTCTGTCCCCCGTCCAGCTGTCTGTCCGTCTGTCTTTGCGTCCGTCTGTCTGTCCGTCCGTCTGTCCATCTGTTTGTCCGTCCATCCGTCTGTCTGTCCGTCCAACTATCTGTCCGTCTGTGTGTCTGTTGGTCCGTCTGTCTGTCCGTCCGACCGTCCGTCCGACCGTCCGTCCGACCGTCCGTCCGACCGTCCGTCCGACCGTCCGTCCGACCATCCGTCCGACCGTCCGTCCGACCGTCATTCCGACCGTCCGTCCGTCTGTCTGTCCGTCCATCCATCCGTCTGCCCATCTGTCTGTCACCCCGTCCATCTGTCCGTCCGTCTGTTCGTCTATCCGTATGTCTGTCCGTCCAACTGTCTGTCTGCCCGTCTGTCTGCCCGTCTGTCTGTCCCCCCGTCCATCCTTCTGTCTGTCCATATGTCCGTCAATCTGTCCGTCCATATGCCTGTCCATATGTCTGTCCATCTGTCTGTCTGTCTGTTTGTATGCAAACTAGTCGATCAGTTTTAAAGCTATCTAGATGCAACTTCGCACAGATTTGTCTATTTGCAAGAGGCAGTACATATAACGAAACCGGCCGGATCGGATCACTATATCAGTATAGTTTTGTATGAAAATCTTTGTTGTTTCTCAAGGTACAGGGTACCCAACTGTCGCAGACACCCAGACAGACCAGTTTGTTTTTTCTTTGTGCTTTTGGCTAAATAGCAAACGTGCAACTTGAAGTCGTAGCGGCGAGACGCCGTCTGTTTAATTAGTAAAACGATTTAGCCATGGGGCAAGAGTCAAATGGGGCATGCACCACATACCAAGTGATGCTCTGCCTGCAATTTTGATAGTGTGTCGTGTGGGGGGTGCGCGGTGCGGGGTGCGGGGTGTTGGGTAAAGAGTTGTGTGGCAAATTGCATTTAAAATTTGATTGCGGGGTAGATTGGGGACATTAACGCAGCCAAGTCCATGGCTTCAACCAGCTGCGTCTGCGTCGCATTTCCGTGTTGCTTGTTGGCAACTGGATCGGCGCTGGCGTCGCCTGCGGTGGCACCACCGGCAACAGTCGTGGATTCAGCCGCTCGTCCTGCTCGGCCAACTGATCGACATACGACTGGGTGGCAAGGCCGACACATTGGCGATACTCCTCCATTGCATGGAAGCACATATAGGATTCCTGATGATGTTGCCGCAGACAGCGCAACAATTGAGCTGCCGCCTTGGGGCACGGCATCTGCGTCTCCTCCTTGAAATGACGCTGCGTATGCTCCACCATGCGATCGAACTCCTGGACAATGGCGTCGGGTGACCTAAAACAACAACAACAACAACAAAATAACAGTTATTCAATCAATCGATTTTGTAGCAGTGTCTAAACAGCAAAACTCTTTATCGTTTCGTTCGTGCTCTCGCTCTCGGGTTTCGGTTTGAGAGTAAAACACGAATCGCTCTCTTACTGACCGCTCGATAAGAACAGAACCATTCGTCGCTCAGCTACTGAGAGTCAGTAAGTGAGCAAAGCAAGCAAAGAGTCCGTTGAGTTTGCCTTATGTTGTTGTTGCCTTTGATATTTCGTTACAGGCAAGGCATTATGGAGGAAGGGAGAAGAGGATAGAGAGCTCATCTGTGCTCATCATGAAGACTCGCTCGCTAAATGTTTAGCTAGCCACACGCGCATACATACACATACTACTACATGCTCAGAAGACCATTTGCCGAGTTTTTACGAAGTAAACGATGTCGAGTGAACACATGAGCCGAGCGAGCGAACAGAAACGCTCGTCGTTTGAGCGAAGAGCAAGCCGAAGAAGTTTGAGAGTATTTTCGCGATAGCAACGCATCGTGTCAGCAGATGACAACAAGCACGGGGGAGAACAATTATTGCGTATGTGTCTGTGTATTTTATCAGAATCCAAATGATCAAATATGAAGTAAAAGCTAAATGAACCAGTCGGAAAGGCTAAAGTCGAATTCGACTATGAGAGACCCTTTACTTAGTCTTCTAAATGGAAATAAGAGTAACACTAATAGTTCCCCATAACGCTTTGTAACGTCATATGCAATATGCTCTTCTTCTTCCTTTGGTCCGACACTGAGTAATATTGAGTTTTGAATAACTCCCGAGCTTATTGTCCGATCGTGATGAAATTTTCAGGATGCATTAGAACCCCGATGCTTGTCCTGTGTGCCAAAATTCAGGAATCTAGCTTTAATATTTTTCGTTTTATGGGATTTCAAAAATTTTGTTCTCGATTTACGGAGGCGGAAGGGGGCGTGTCAAAATTTTAAGATAAACTAGATCTGCTTAGCCCATAGACGAACCAGCATACCAAATTTGGTGACTCTAGCTCTTATAGTCTCTGAGATCAGGCGCTCATACAGACAGACGGACAGACGGACATGGCTATATCGACTCGGCTGGTGATACTGATCAAGAATATATATACCTTATGGGCTTGAGCTTGAGACTCACATGCGCTGTATATCCTCAATGGCACTCAACACACTGCCCCTCTTCACCTTCGCCTGCATTTGCTGCGTCTGGCTCTGGGATTCCGATTGCGATTGCGACTTCATATTTTGCTCAACTAAATGCTGGGGTGTCTCCTTTCAAAATCAATTACCATCAACGTAAATGTTGTTTTATTTTTTTATAAACTTTTTTTTTTACTTTAAAGTACCCGTAGCTATTTTTTTACTTTATATGGCCAGAAAACTAATTAAAAATTTTTTTTATCTCTTTGTGTTTGATTTTCTGAGAGTTCTTTCTAACGAATGACATTTGATCTGAACAAGTGTCTAGATGCTACCCTCTGACATTGCTGTCAGCATTTAATTCAACACACTTACAACAGAATCAGAGGCAACGCCGATCAGTGATCAGAATACAGTATAGAATGGGAGCTATAACAAAACAAACTGAAGAGTCGGCACCCCGACCGTAATATACCCTGTGGCTCTACAGGGATCCGCTCAAATTCACTCCCGATGTAATTCTCTTGGCATCGTGATGAAATTTTCTGGACACATCAACCCCAAGATACTCTTCATGTGTGCCAAATTTCAAGTCTCTAGCTACAAAACTGCTGTTCTTATGAGCTTTTACTTGATTTGTGGGCGAAGGGGGTGTGGCATCCAAAAAAAAGGAAAAACTTGACCTGCCTGCAAAAATTACCAGTGCTGGGAGATCAAGTTCTAGCTTCTAGCTCTTACCATCTCTGAGATACTTTCATTTATACAAACGGACCGACGGACAGACGGCAAGACAGACAGTCGGACAGACAGACATGGCTTAAGCGACTCGGCTATTGATGCTGATCTAGAATATATACACTGTATGGGGTCTGCCACGCTTCCTTCTGCCTGTTACATACTTTTAACAAACTTAATATACCTTCCCACAGGGTATCAATGTCTTTGGATCCATGAAACTTAACAGTTTCGCTCTTAGAGCTTTGCACAATCTACTCCGGCAGTTAACAAGGAATTATAAATTTATTTCTAATCCATAAAAGTTGCAGATATTTTAACCCATTTCTTCCCTGCGGTTTACGCTGAACGGATTTAAAGCCAGAGCATTAATTTTCCCATTCCTTAAACGCATTCAACGCCACCGCAAAAAAAAAAAATGGCAGCCTTATTTTCCTGTGCAATTCTTTTTCAACTTTTTCTTTATTTTTTATGCAGTAAAGAGTATTATGCAGGGTATTATTATTTCATTGGGAAACTTGTCAGGCAGTAGAAAGAGGAAGTTCTATGAGCATGAATGATTTAGTCGTATAAATCTCTGTCAAATTATATTTATACTTTGTTTCTAACTAAAGATATTAGTGAAGATCTAATAACGATTACAATCTTATGCTTATATGTTCGAATTTGGTTAAATTAAGCTCATTATCAAAGTAACAGTCTGGTAATCTTAAGTTCTAAATTCATTGATCTGGTATCCTTGTTTTCTATTTCACAATGTATTGTATTTCGAGGGTACAGAAAACTTTTCCTGAGTTCGCATTCATAAGTCACGGAGACAACATATATATATATATTAAATAAAGAACTGCGTATTCATTTCAATTAAACACTTTTGTACTTTTCTTGCACAACTGCGATCTGGTTTGTTGAACATATTCCAACATTATATTTGGTATATAAATTGGAAAGAGATTTTGAATTAACTTACCACGATTCCCAATAAAAATGTGTACAAATATTACTAAGAATATCAAAACTGTAATTATGAAATACAAATTTGAAAAAATAAATCAAAAATATAATTAAGAACAAGTTTCTTATCATGTGTGCCAAATCTCAAGTCTCTTGCTTTTACATTGCTTATGTTATGGTGATTTTTTCTAATTTTAAAACAAACGGGGCTTGATATCGAAAATTAAAAATAAACTTGATCTGCGTTTGGTATTCAGGAAATTACACTCCAAATTTGAGGATTCTAGCTCTTATAGTTGCTGAGATCCATGCGTTCATACAGACGGATTGACAGACGGACGGACAGACAGACAGACGGACAGCCGGACAGACTGACAGACAAACGGACAGACAGACAGACAGACGGACGGACAGACAGACAGACAGACAGACAGACAGACGGACAGACGGACGGACAGACACACAGACAGACAGACGGACAGACAGACAGACACACAGACAGACGGACAGACAGACAGGTGTCAATCGACTCGACTATTGATACTGATTAAGAATATATAGACTTTATGGGGTCGGAGATGCTTCCTTCTGCCTGTTACATACATTCACATAAATTCGTTATACCCTTTTTGGCCCATTTTTAATGGGCACAGGGTATAAAAACTCGGCGACGTATAGTTGTATCAAAATAATCTTAGGAAATTCAATAAATAACTAAAGCTCTGGAAAAAATACAAAGAAGGACTTCTGAAACTTTCCTAAGTATCGTTAGTTACCTTTCAAGATAATAAACTTACCTTTTAGTTCAAATAAAGTTTTTTTAAACTTACCTTTATAACATTTTGAAGTTTACGAACTTTCAAAACAAACTAGTAAATACTTTTAGATAATATTGCGGATATATACATTGATCTAGTAATTTGGAATACTTCTTAAATGATGAAAAATATCATTATATTGTTGATTAATATTATGAAAGACTTAAATTATGTATAAAAGTGTTAAAGTTACATACACAATCAAGGCACCTTATAATTAATTAAATTTGACTATTTTTCTACACATTTTAAACAAAACTTGAATAAAATGTATAAGTTTAAACTTATAGAAATATTAAGAAACTTTATACAACTTCTTGATGTTTCTTAGTTTCCAAAGAAGTTTAATAATAATATTTGTAAATAGTCGGAAAGGCTACTGGCGAAGTCGAAACTTTACTTATTAAATTTGTAAATAATAAATAGTTTTTAAAAAGAATAATAGCTTTAAAAAGGAGTGCGTCTGTGGTAGGTGTCGAACTCCAGAAGCACACCTCAAGAGTTCGACACTCTAACCATTGCGCCAATGCAGCTATGAGATCTAGGCGCTCAAACAGCAGACGGACAGACAGACAGACGGACGGAAGGACGGACGGACGGACGGACAGACAGACGGGCAGACGGACGGACAGACGGACAGACAGACGGACAGACGGACGGACAGACACACAGACAGACAGACGGACAGACAGACAGACACACAGACAGACGGACAGACAGACAGGTGTCAATCGACTCGACTATTGATACTGATTAAGAATATATAGACTTTATGGGGTCGGAGATGCTTCCTTCTGCCTGTTACATACATTCACATAAATTCGTTATACCCTTTTTGGCCCATTTTTAATGGGCACAGGGTATAAAAACTCGGCGACGTATAGTTGTATCAAAATAATCTTAGGAAATTCAATAAATAACTAAAGCTCTGGAAAAAATACAAAGAAGGACTTCTGAAACTTTCCTAAGTATCGTTAGTTACCTTTCAAGATAATAAACTTACCTTTTAGTTCAAATAAAGTTTTTTTAAACTTACCTTTATAACATTTTGAAGTTTACGAACTTTCAAAACAAACTAGTAAATACTTTTAGATAATATTGCGGATATATACATTGATCTAGTAATTTGGAATACTTCTTAAATGATGAAAAATATCATTATATTGTTGATTAATATTATGAAAGACTTAAATTATGTATAAAAGTGTTAAAGTTACATACACAATCAAGGCACCTTATAATTAATTAAATTTGACTATTTTTCTACACATTTTAAACAAAACTTGAATAAAATGTATAAGTTTAAACTTATAGAAATATTAAGAAACTTTATACAACTTCTTGATGTTTCTTAGTTTCCAAAGAAGTTTAATAATAATATTTGTAAATAGTCGGAAAGGCTACTGGCGAAGTCGAAACTTTACTTATTAAATTTGTAAATAATAAATAGTTTTTAAAAAGAATAATAGCTTTAAAAAGGAGTGCGTCTGTGGTAGGTGTCGAACTCCAGAAGCACACCTCAAGAGTTCGACACTCTAACCATTGCGCCAATGCAGCTATGAGATCTAGGCGCTCAAACAGCAGACGGACAGACAGACAGACGGACGGAAGGACGGACGGACGGACGGACAGACAGACGGGCAGACGGACGGACAGACGGACGGACAGACGGACAGACGGACGGACGGACAGCCGGACGGACGGACAGCCGGACGGACGAACAGCCGGACGGACGGACAGCCGGACGGACGGACAGCCGGACGGACGGACAGCCGGACGGACGGACAGCCGGACGGACAGACGGACGGACAGCCGGACGGACGGACAGCCGGACGGACAGCCGGACGGATGGACAGCCGGACGGACGGACAGCCGGACGGACAGCCGGACGGACAGCCGGACGGACAGCCGGACGGACAGACGGACGGCCGGACAGACGGGCAAGGCTATATCGACTCGGCTGTTGGTGCTGATCAAGAATATATAAACTTTATGGGTCTGGCTCACTTCCTTAGACTTATTACGCACATTTTATTTTTCTACTTAATAGACTTTCTTAAAGTAAAGACTCTAAGCAAAGTGTATAGAAACTATACAGAATATTGTGTTAGCCTAATCAAAGTGAAAAGGACATCTGAAACTTTCCTGTGGATATTTTATGAATGCAAAGTTTCTACACTTTTTTTTAAAATGATGATGCTGATTCTTCTAAACAATTCTGGAGTTTAGATTTTTCTAATTTGAGCAAAGGAAATATAAAGTTTGCCAAAAATCATAAAGTTCCGATAAAACTTATGGCAATCTGTGTATAAGAAAAGTGAAAAAAAGAAATCTAAACAGACTTTCGAAACTTTGCCAGAGCTAATAAGTATATATAAATATAAACTAATAATAAGTATATATCATTTCGGTATAATGTTGTTTTCTTTGAAATGACAAAAGTTGTTTGAGGAAAATAATAATAATAGTAATAATAAAAATATGCATTAGCTGCTGCATTTGAAATATCATCTTAGTTTCTTTTTTACCCAAAGCGACAGCTGTTGTTTTTCCTATTGTCTTGAAACTAGAAACTGTCTCTATTTCATTTCCATTTCCATTCTGCCTCAGTTTCCATTGATATTGTCAAAGTTTTGAATTTAAAAATGTTGATTTAATTGCGCGTTTAGATGAAAAGTTTTCATTTTTTGTTGCGCAAATGAAGCACAAAAGTTGAGGAGTCGCCGTCGCCGTTGCCGTCAATTGCAGACTGCACTTCATCAAAATATTGTTGGCCAAAAGGCGCTGTCTACCTGGCCAACAACTTTTCCAGCAGAAAAAAGAACAGAGAAAGAAATGAAAGTTGTTTTTTTTTTGTTGTTTTCACGTCGTTATTGGAATTTTCATTGGCCACAAAAATACTTTTTCGATTAAACTTTAACGGCGCGTGAAATGCCCCGGAAAATGCGACGGCAACAATGGATGGACAGGCACCTACCCGCACCCCCTCCCCGTCCCCCTCGATATCCCCCCCGGCACTCAAATCGGAAAATGATTAATTACACACAATGGGCCGCCCCCAATGGAATCCCGAACTTGACCTCGTCCTTTTGGCCCAAAATGCCAAATGCCAATTAGCAGAAATATTTCTCCGTTAATGGATATAAATTTGTATCGTTTCTCAGCGTCGCTGGAATGTGGCAACATCAAAGGGGGCATGCCCCAAAAAATGGGACGCAACCTTTATACCTAGCCATGGCAATCGCAATCCTTGTATATCCTTGTTGAATGTCCTGCCTGTCACACACAAAAAAACAAACAGAAACAAAAATTGGTCAGTTTTTTGCCGCGTTTTCAAATGTGTTTCAACAGTGTGGCAAGCAACTGTATGTGGCAGCCTCAGGAGGCTGCCCCAGGAGAAGGCCTGGGAAAAAAAAGAAAGCTTATTTTCGACAAGCCAAAGATTTTATACACTATACTCGATTTTCGATAGATAGACTAGTGATTTAAATGCAAACTGAACATCGATTTTAAAATCGTATTTTAAAAATCGGCTATGAAAAAATCGAGTTGTCGATTCATCGGAAATTTCAGCATCGATTCATCGATTTTTCATACAAATTTTCCAATTTTGAAAAAAGTAAATTGTCGATCTTAATTTTTGCGTTTATTTATAGACATACATTTTATTAAATTTTAATTCACGTTGAAAACAATTTATACAACAGTCAAATGTAGAAAATATAAGACAAAATAATTAACTAAATTCGCCCAACATGATAAGTTATAATAAAGTATAGTCTGCTTTAAACTTGAGCATTGTTTAATAAATTTAAATGTTTACACCTTTACTGGATATATAGTTTGTATAAAGATACGTACAACTTTGTATGTACATTCAAATACAACCAGCACCTTACAAGATTTAAGCATTTATAAAATCTACACTAAAAAGGATAACAAAATAATTTTAATGCAGGTTGTTAGTTGTTAGGCCATGTTTCAACATATTAAATATGACTTCATTTATTTTTTAAATATTTTTCCAACATTTTATAATAATTAAAAACACTTTGCCTTAAGTGTGTTCAATTTAACAAAAAATATTCAGGCGCTCTATTTTTGTTTTCTACTTAGACTACTTAGAATAGCAAAGCTTCCGATTTTTCATGAAAATCGATTTATTTTACTCGATTCATTGGCAAAATTAAAATCGAGTTCAAATCGATTTAAATTGGTTATGCAAGAATCGATTCATCGATGTTTTTTTACATCACTAAGATAGACTATACTATTTCATCAAATTTAGTCCATATTTTTAAGACAACACTATAGCCCAACTAATCTATGAGATTGCTTGGAAAATACTCGTATTAGTTTCCGATGGATCGATCATTCTTATGGGATTTAAATCAGTCATCGGCACCAACACAGTCATATGTTTCATTGCCAATTAACTGAATGATAACAGAAAGATAACAGCCGTCAAGCATGTGCCGTTTCTTGCCTTATATTTCTGATTCGCATCAAGTCAGCTATTAGTCTTAATTTGTAAAAAAAAAAAAGAAAGAATATTTTCTCATAAACTTCATCAAACATTTGCTTTTCTGTGTGTTTAGTCTTAGCTTATTGAAGAAAAATGAAGTCGTACATGAATTGTTAGAGTTAGGCTTAGCATAGTAGTAGTTTAATAATGTTATTAGCATAAGGTCCATCTATGTTAGGTTAAGAGGCGCGCTCTTGTTATGTTAGCGGTCGTGCGAGCGACGATTAGCAGCTGTTAATAATGGACCAGTCGCAATTTCTACTTCACAGCCACCAAATACTTTAGCACGATAGCTAAGTTCAAATAAATTGTTAATTGCAAATCGAAACTGCAGTTGTTCATTATTTCGTTTTTGAATCTACACTGTGTATACAATGTATAATTCGTCAAAATTGACAGCGTAGCATCACAATGGCTGATCAGAAGCTGATTCATTTTGCTTCGCCTCAACAGCGGCATTTCAACTTAACAGCGACATAACAGCACCACGGCAGCGATTTAACATAAACATGTCGTAGCAGCGACGCGACACGAAAATGTATACTGTATGTGTGCCGGCAGCGCTGCGGCAGAGAAAATCCCTATGCGCGGTGCGCGGCGTGTGCCGACCACTGTTTTATACTGTACATGTTCGGGCAGCGCTGCTTTAGAACGAAAGCCTATGCCCGGGCATACGACGCTGCCTGACACTGGTGTGCAGGCAGCGCTGCGGCAGAGAAAATCCCGTGTGCCGATAGTCTGGCAACACTGGACTGCGGCTGTTGATTGTTTATGTTTAGCGCCACGCGTTTTAGGATACAGTTTTGTACTATGTACCACAAAGTTTAAGGATGTATCTAACAGTCTCTATGTTTTGGATCTGCTAACTAAGAGTCGAGCTGGTGAAAACATACGAGTGATGATCAAAAGTGTTGGTGTTGTCGACATTGCAGATGCTCAACAGTTGCAGGTGCTAATCTTCATACTTCAACGATCCATGGAAAGCTTAAAGCTACAGTTAGTATCACGAAATTACTTCGATCCGCAAACAAAGATTGTCCTGGACAGACATCGAGTTGAATTGTGGCCCGGATATACGACATCTATTCACCAACATGACTCTGATCAGCTATTATGTGCCGAGATGGTCCATAAGGAGATGAGAACAGACATTGATGACTGTAACAAAGCGTCTTCGTTTCGCCAACTTAGCTTAATGTAGGCTAAGGAATATTTTGTTAAGCTGTTGTCGAATATATTACAAACTGAAAATATAATGAACATTAGTATAAACTCATATGATTTTTTAGTTATACAAAATATTACCAACTGTGATGAAGGAGCCGAGTTCTTGCAAAAGGCAGTCGCTTGGACTTGGACAATATCAACTCAAAAAGAACAAGAGATGAAGCTGAATGATGGGCTGCTAAGTGTTCAGCTATTTGCCAAAAAAGAAATTGACGATCTACTTATGCAAGGCAGTATGGATATGCTAACGTATCCAGCTGTGGCAAACATTGCAAATTTGCAGAAGAAGCATGATTATTCTGCTCCTGTATATCTGATGCCAGTGCAGGTTTTTCCGCGTACTCCACCAACAAGTGACTCCAACACTGCATCTTCATTTTTGTCGCAGCACTCTGAAGATGGGAATGTACTACATCCGGTATTGGTCACACAAAATAGAAACGTGTCAGCTTCCTCGACTTGACTTGACTTGACTTGACTTGAGATGTTTCGAGTACTATGCGTCCAAGACTCTGGGGAGAAATGCCAGTTAAAAATTTCGGATCTTCGTAGGTCTGGAAAGCCTTTCATTTGCGCTTATTGCTTCTCGCATTACTGTGTCCTGTCGATGAATTTCTGGAGATACCAAATTTAATAGTGCTTCCTTCATATGTTTCACTGTCCATTTTAAGAAAATTCTTAAGTCCACACGAGACATTTCTTTCAGCTCCTTCAAAAGATTAGTATGGTACGCTTTGCGTACTTCCCTTTCATCCACATACTGTGATCTTTTCTTTGATTTATACAAAATATTACCAACTGTTAAAAGTAACTGCTTCAAGCATCAACACAGGTGGCTGTCTGTGACTGACTTCTCACATGCTGGAGTTTGGATTCAGATTAAGGCATTCCCTCAAAAGTTGTTAAGGAATACAAATCGTGTACTTTCTAAATATTCCACAATAAATAACTTTAACACCAACGAAATCCACGAGCTGACTGGACATCCGAATTCCACAAGAGATCCAAGTTCACTTCAGTAACCATCACATCACGACGAGACCCACGAGTTGGTTAAATTGTTGTCGCCCATCGCAATGTCAACAACTTGTCCGACATAAACATTAAAAAATATTAAAACATAAAAAAAAGTATTTCACAAAAAAATTAAATATTTTGCACCAAAAAAACATAACAAAAATGATTTTTCAGAAAAGTTGAATAAAATAAAAAAATTGAGCTCTTGACACCAGGACGGTGTCGGAAAAACTGAATGAAAATTGTGAGAATTGAGCTATATATACAATTTTGGTGAAATTTGTCAAAGCCTACTAGCAGAATTGAAATGTGTTGAGAGCATAAGATAGCTATATAATCATTACAAAAAAACAGCTAGAAAAAGCTATACGAATTTCAAGAGTCACATGAAAAGTTATAACAGTATTTGATTGTTTTAATACCCTGGACAAACCCTGGCAAAACCTTCTGGCTGCTCATCCAAATACCCACTAAGAATTTAGAATAATGCACTTGTCACAAATTATAATTTAATTGATTTTTATGAAATCCATTACTTATATTTTTATGCCAGCAAATTAACAAATTTCTTAGAATGAAGTGAACTTCGTGGTGTTCGGTTTTTGAGGAATGACTGGACAAGAAAGAGTTGGACACTAATGCTGGATTCTCACTGGGTCACACTGTGACACTGTTGTCTGTGACTCTTTATGACGCTCTGTGACACAAGTCAAAAGTGTTCACATTGGCGGGTCATAAATTGTGAGTCATAGCTATGTGACCGGCCAAATGACAGCCCTCAATGTGAACACCACTTGCCGTTTATCACAGAGCGTCAAAAGGTTCACAGAAAGAGATCATTGAACAAGCTCGTGAGCGACTAGCAAGTTCCACAAAAAGAACAAGAACAAAGGCTGGCGGCAAAAGAATGCATCATCATCCAGCAGCAACAGCAACAGACAATGCCACTAGTTCTGCCTCATCTTCAGAATCCATTTCTTTCACCAAAGAATAAAGTTGATGTTCACACTGGTTTATGACGCTCTATGACACTGCCTTGTGACGCTCTGTGACCCAATGTGAACCCAGCATAAGGTGGGCAGTTGAACGTAGGGATGGCAATCAAGTGCATACGATTGTTTGAGCATATAATCGATTAAAGGTGGGATTAATCGGAGCACATTTTGCCATGCAATTAAATCGTGAATTGAAACAAAATAATCGTTTTATGTTAATTATATGATTAATCGTGTCATTCCTAAATTGAAAGTGTTCCTTTCTAATTGTTCAATATTGTTTAGATGTTCTTTTTAGCTGTCTATTATTTATTGCTAGCTTTTATGCAATGTTCTTGCCCTTTATTTATCAATAACAATGCAGTTCTTATTAGGTTTATTTATTGATATTTATTATATGCAATTTTAAAAATTTATTTAAATCTCGTTTCGTCGTTTTTACAATTTAAAATTATATATACAACATTCAAATGTAGGAAACAAAAGATCAAATAATGTTTGTATATTGCAAATTGATAAATAATATTCTGTTTATAAGTAAGAGTTCTGTTATACTTCTTAAAAATACAAAATAAACGATTATTATTAATTAGTGAACAATTTACAGTGGCACTTTTTTAATCCGCGATTGGTGACATAATTTAAAATTATTACAAATTTACTTGGGCATATTTAAAACTTATATAAATATATAATATAATATAAATATATAATTTAGTAGTATATAATTTTAATAAAAATATTTCTCGATTCATTGGCCAACAAAATAATTGAGTTAAAATCGATTTAAATGGCTTATATAAAAATCGATACATTAATGCTTCGTTGTTTCTTTTTTCATCTCTACATCAAACTCCACATTTTATTAAACTTGAATGTCCACTAAGATTGAAATAAAAGTCAAAGATCTTGACCTTCCATTAGAGCTTGAGTTGTCTACTTTATTTTCAATTGGAAAATGTTAATCAGAAATGTCGGAATCCGAATGCAAATATTGCAAAGCAAATTTGAGCTGAGCTGCAAATCCCAGAGCAATCTGAGTCGTCGGCACCTAAGGAGCTAACCGGAAGTCCGGAAGTCCGGAAGTTATGAATAACGAGAATAACTGCGTATTTATTATTGTTTTTAATTTTCTTATCTCTAGTTGTATCTTGCTATAATCAGATAGTTTAATGTATATATTTTATATTTAAATTGTATTTGTTATTTATTTCATTTCTGTTCAATCGTCAATAGCTGAGTAGTTGGGTGAGCAATGAACAACTGAGCAATTAAGCAATTGAAGTCAGCAATATGAGTTAACATGTTTACTCAAATGAACAGTGTTTACCCAAACACTAGAAGTAGGTGCGATTCTTGATATTAAAACTGGTAGAGATTCGATTTTAGTTATTTCTTTGTGGGGTAATTAATTTATTTTGTTTTTTGGATGAATTTTGTAAAACTCGTGCTATCATATGAATTCTTTTGTGTCTAGGAATTGTTGTGGCAATTTTAGCTAATTTATTGCTTACTTTACATTTTTAATTTAAGTATAAACACATTATTATCATTATGATAATATTGATTGTATTAACATGCAACAAATCACAGAAATACTTGGCATAAGAAAAGGAGCTAGACTTCGTATACAGATGTTTCAGGAGACGCCCTAAACTCCCTCATCAGTTCCATTTGAGAACTAGCTTACCCAACGATCCATGCTTGTTCTCTATGTTGCGCTGCTAGAACCAGTTGGGAATTCTAAGTGAGCAACATAGAAAAAACGCCTGCAAATTGAGTTCGCCTTTTGTGTGTTGTTGTATAGTTGTTGTAGTACCATTATTCTTATTTCATTGACCTGTTTCAATTTGATATGTGTGTATAATTCGCAGAAAATGAAATCATCAACGATTTTGAGGATCAGATATGTGGGTAATTTTGTCTCAGTTGTCAGCATGACAGTCTGTTAAATGAAAAATTACAAATGGAAACCTTCGTTCTAAAAGATCAATTTAAAATTGATTTAAATTTAACGCTTGTGCTTAAATCGCAGCAGTCTGGCAACGTGTGGTGGCCAGTGTGTACCCACAACTTTAGAACTTTACAAAACGCCATTTGCAGCAATTAAACGCGGCGAGTCACAACAACAACGATAAAAACATTGTAAACATAACAGACAATGAAAATCACAACAAAATGTAAAAAATGTAAAAAAAAAGAAAAACAAGCAGATCAGTCGAGCGGGCGCGACAGTAGGATACCCTGTGCAGGTCTTCAAAGAAAAGTATTTTTATTATAATGGGATTTAAATATATCGCTTGAAGTCGATTTTGCTTGCATCGAGAGTAGGTAGCTTGCGATAGTCTGGCAACACTGGTCTGCGGCTGTGGATTGTTTATGTTTAGTTCGTTATATCGTCGCAGCGACTGCGCTGCGACGCATCTGCTGCGCTGCATAAATTTGTTTCTTTGATAACTTCTGAGTTCAATATCCGATCGTACTGAAATTTGTAGCACACATTGAGAGTAGGATACTTACCATGTGTGCCAAATCTCAAGCCTCTAGCTATAAAACTGCTCTTGTTACAGCATTATCGAGTTATGGGCGAAGGGGGCGTGGCATCACGATGAAATTTTCAGGACTCATTAATCCCAAGCTTTTTATCATATGTGTCAAATCTCAAGTCTCTAGCTTTAACATTGCTTATGTTATGGTGATTTTTCTAATTTTAAGACCAACGGGACTTGATATCGAAAATTAAAAATAAACTTGATCTGCGTATGGTATTCAGGAACCTACATTCCAAATTTGAAGTCTCTAGCTCTTATAGTTGCTGAGATCCACGCGTTCATACAGACGGACGGACGGACGGACGGACAGACAGACGGACAGGTGTCAATCGACTCGTCTATTGATACTGATTAAGAATATATATACTTTATATGGTCAGAGATGCTTCCTTCTGCCTGTTACATACATTCACACAAATTCATTATAGCCTTTTTTGCCCATTTTTAATGGGCACAGGCTATAAAAAGCACGAAGTAGAAAGTGGAAGAAGCGCCAACAACGAAAAGCTAAAAGTTATGCAGTTTTTTAAGTGAATATGATTGCATTCTAATGTCAGCCATAAATTAGCAACTTGCACGCTATGTATGTAACTCCTGCGCCCCGCCCACCGCCCAACGCCCACACTGTAACCGCCTCCTACGTCGTGCATTACGTGACACGAGTATGTGAAACTTTTCAACTTGAACGAAAATTTATATGCTGCAATGCAAAAAACAAGAAGAACAAATATAAAAAGCGTTAAAGAATGTGCGAAAAATTCGCCGAGCATAGAAATAGAATAAAAGGAAACAGTCGCAAAGATCACACAGTCGAGTGTGATCGACTGTTAAGATGCCCAGTACACCCAGTATTGAAAAGAAACAAATAAATGAAATATTCAAAATTAAAATATTATAAAATATATAAAATCGTAAGTGTCGTAGCAAACAGCTTTTATTCGTCTAAAAGAAATTGCAATTCGGCTCATTGGCTAATTAGATACAGACACAAATCTAAATCGGCACACACTCAAAGCTTTGATGTATGTTAAAAATTACATTGCATTCGGATAATTGACCAGTTTTTCCATTTTAGCTAATTTATCGCTAATTATGTTAAATTATTATAAATTTACTATTTTTCATAAATGTTTAATAAATATTTTTATTTAAAGAAAAACACTAAAATCACAAAATTTTATTTTCTTTGGTTACTTTTAAGCTTATCCTTTTTTAAGCATTTATTTTTTCAAATCTGTTTTTTTTTTGATTAGTTTTATTTTGTTATTTTATTTTCTTTAAATCTATTTTTTAACGGTCAAGTTCTAGTTTTTCTTTTTATATGTATATGTATTAAAATTATATATCTTTTTTATTTTTATCGTTTTTATTTTAATTTTTTATTGAAATAAAAACATATAAAATAAATAATAAAATGAATAACTAATAAATGTAATAGAAATAAAAGCATATAATATAATTAATAAGATAAATAATTAAAACTGTTAAATGTATATTGACAAGAGCTGAATTTGAATAGACTGTCGCTGCCTTAAACATAAAATAATATAATATTTTATATCTTCTCTATTTAAGATCCGATTGTAAAGATATTATAAAGAAAAAATCTGTTCCGTCGCGAAAATCTTAAGGCAGTAGCTTTAAAATTGTTAGAGTGTTAGCAAAGTAGCAAAATTCTAAAACAAACTACTAAATTCGCCTGCATACTTCAGGAGTATTGTCTCCAAATTTGGTCAGTCTAGCTCTTAAGGTCTCTGAGACCTGACGAACGAAGAGACGGACTGTGGGTGCTGATCAAGCATATTGTGTATACTTTATATGGTCTGCTAGACTTACTGCCTCCAATCATCCACACTTCTATACTCTTTTGTTCCGAATTGAGGAACGCATTGAAAAAGACATGTCAGACTATATAAAATTCTTGATCAGCATCAAGAGCTGAGAGAAGATCGGTTGAAAATTGAATACCGACCACTGCAAGGGTATAATGCCAAATATAACAATAAAAACCTTTTTATTTTTTGACAAACTTAGCAAACCTTTGTCACTTTTTTAAAGTACAGGGTCTAATAGAAAGTATAAGTAGTGGAGGGGGGAGAGTCTCTGCTGGGAATCGGATCAGACGGCGACGGCGGCGGCGGCGGCGGCGGCGTTGTGGGAGTTGCAACATTTTGTGCGGTTTCGCGTGCCACTCGAAATGTTGGACGTGTCTTTGGCTCCTGCTGTGACTTTGCCAGCTGCCAGTTGCCAGCTGCAACGCAATGACGCAGCTGCAGATGAAAAACAGCCAAGGATTACATGTTACGGGTGGGTGGGGAGTTGGTGCGAAGAGGACAAGCAAAAGTTTTACCGCTTGATTTTCATGTTGATTATAATCTTTACATTTCACATTGATCGAAAGGGCTGCAAACTTTGCAGTGCCAAGTAGGGTTGCATAACTATCGATGGCATTATCGAGTTGTCGAAGTATACTATCGATACTATCGGTGTTTTCAGCAGTTATGCAACTATCCGATGTTTTTGTAAACTTGCATTTATTCAGAATGAATAATAAGAACAAAAACAAACGGTAGAGAAGTATCTATATATATATATGGGCATTTCCATGAGGTCGCACGGGACACCGAAATATGCGATAATGCAAAGCCGAAATTATCAAAACTTGCAATCGCATACTTTCTTATACATTATTTTTTGACTCTTTGTACCTTTTTCAAAGATTTGGAGTACCATAAGACAATGCATAATAACTTATTCTGAGAATTTGTATCAAAACAAAATATACACTAGAAATGCCCAAATGAGAAAAGTTCGACGTTGCATTCCAATATCTCGAAATGGGTTATGAATAGAGACGAAATTTTGTTACATTAGTTAAATTTTGTTGTTTTCCTATTAAAATATCGACTATACTTTCTACTTTTATAATGAAACAAGTTGTTTTTAAACACTTTGAATGTTTTGGTCTCGGTGGACCTTTTGGTGGAAATGCCCATATATATATATATATATATATATATATATATATATATATATATATATATATACCCCAAAAAAAACCTCTACACGAGGTAAAAATCTAGTGACGAAAGCATCTTCACGCCCTAAAGTTACTGATATCAAATTTTGTGACGAACAATAATTATTATAATATATAAACTATTTTAATATAAAAATTAGTTTGGCATTCCGCACATTGCGCAAAAAGGTGCAGCATTTGTGTAATTAAAAAACCTTTCTGCGCAGTGCCGAATGCCAAACTAATTTTTATATTAAAATAGTTTATATATTATAATAATTATTGTTCGTCACAAAATTTGATATCAGTAACTTGAAGTATGAAGTACCGTTCGACGCGTATTCAACTCTAACAACTATCTACATTTCAAAATTGGGGCTTTATGCTCCAACCGAAGCTCCAAATTCAAACGTGCAAAGTTTGACAAAGATATGCAAACGGCTATATCTCGAAAAATATCTGACAGATCGGAAATTATAGTACGTCATATTAAAACCACCGGAATTACCTTTCGAATGATATATAACACATTGCGATCGGTTCAGCCGATCTCTATATCCAATATTGCGTGTATATATAGCTAGTGGCCTGCAGCCCAGCAAACTTCACTACGTGTGAGTTTTTGGGGTCTGCTTTCGTCACTAGCGCGGACTGCCGTCCGCAGTGATATATATATCAAGGTCTGATTTTGATTTATTATTATTATTTATTTTATTAATATACCCTTGCAGAGGGTACTATAATTTTTTCACGAAATGTGTAACGCATGAAAGCAGACATCTCCGACCCTATAAAATATATATATATTCTTGATCAGCATCAACAGCCGAGTCGACATAGCCATGTCTGTCTGTCTGTCTGTCTGTCCGCTTGTCTGTCCGTTCGTCTGTTTGTGCATCCGTCTGTCTATCCGTCCATTCGTCTGTCCATCCGTCTTTTTGTCCGTTAGACTGTCTATCCGCCTGCCTGTCTGTCCTTCCGTCTGCCTGTTCTTCCGTGCGTCTATCTGTCCGTCTGTCTGTCCGCCTGTCTGTTTTTATGCAAACTAGTCTCTCAGTTTTTGAGCTATCTGGATGAAACTTGGTACAGGTTCCTCTTTTGACTGCAGGCAGTACATATGTCGGATCGGGCTGGATCGGATCACTTTATCATATAGCTGCCATAGGAACTATCGGTCGTAAATCATACTTTTGTATGGCAAACTTTTTTATTTTTCAACACATTTCAACCAAACTCACAGATTATGCATTTGGTTCTGTCTTAAATATCCTGGCCAAATTTGGTTTAAATCGGATTACTATATCATATTGATGCCATAGGAAAGATCAGTTGAAAAGTGCATCAGGGTGCCAAAAATAACAGAGAGTACGGACCACTGCACCCAACTGGTATTATTATATTTTGTTCTCATATTCCTAATGCTATTGTATTGCTGCTTTTATATTATATTATTATTTTAAACAATTTTATTAACTTATGCTAATATCTAGGACTTATAGTTAAATATAATAATTAGTTTAAATTACTAATTGTTCATAAATGAACATATTTCTAAAACATCCCTCGGTCTGCGCGGCCAGATGTGAGAACAACCACTTGAAAGGGTCACCAAAGCATCAGGTTGCCACACCGGCTGCAATCCCGGCGCTCAGAAACCGAGGGACAATTACAACATAGACAATTACAACATGTCTAATACATAGATAAGAAGAAATAGATAGATAAGTATATATGACAATGAGAAGAATGGAGTGAGGATTATTCTAAGCAATCACGTATTCGATCACATTAATACATAAGAGCTATAATGAACTCTGTCTAGCACTTAGGCTACTTGACATAATTAGTAAATAAGACTCCTTAACACTTTTGTGAACTCTGTCTAGCACTATAGCTAAATCTGTCTGAATAGTACATAGAATATTCTATAAAACCCCATACAAATTTATAAACGAGGTTCAGTTCATAAAAAAACCAACACGAGTGTTTTTTATACTGAATTATATAATGAATTTGTGTGAATGTATGTAACAGGCAGAAGGAAGCATCTCCGACCCTATAAAGTACATATTTTCTTGATCAGTATCAATAACCGAGTCGATTAACGCCTGTCTGTCCATCCGTTCGTCCGTCTGTCCATCCGTTCGTCCGTCTGTCCATCCGTTCGTCCGTCTGTCCATCCGTTCGTCCGTCTGTCCGTCCGTTCGTCCGTCTGTCCGTCCGTTCGTCCGTCTGTCCGTCCGTTCGTCCGTCTGTCCGTCCGTCTGTCCGTCCGTTCGTCCGTCTGTCCGTCCGTTCGTCCGTCTGTCCGTCCGTTCGTCCGTCTGTCCGTCCGTTCGTCCGTCTGTCCGTCCGTCTGTCCGTCTGTCCGTCCGTTCGTCCGTCCGTTCGTCCGTCCGTTCGTCCATCCGTCCGTCCGTCCGTCTGTATGCACGCATGGATCTCAGCAACTATAAGAGCTAGAGACTTCAAACTTGGAATGTAGGTAGGAATGTAGAAATAAAAAGCTTGGGCTTAATGTGTCCTGAAAATGTCATCGCGATGCCACGCCCTCTTCGCCCACACTTGGAAAGAGCTGATAACAAGAGCAGCTTTATAGCTATAGACTTGAGATTTGGCACACATGGTAAGTATCCTACTCTCAGTGTGTGCTACAAATTTCAGTACGATCGGATATTGAACTCAGAAGTTATTCCAGAAACAAATTTATCTGAATTGAGCGAATTTGAGAGAGACCCTGTATTATTTGGCGCGACTTAGTAAAGTGAAGCCTTGCATGCACTAATTTTAAATTAACTGTTTTTATAATTTTGCATATTTTATTACTATTGTAAAGTTTTGAGTTTTCCTTGCATAATATATAAGCTATAAGTATTTTCTCAAATTTTGATTAATATATTTATTAATGTTGTCTAAGTATTCTTTAAACCTACAGAGAGGCAAAAACAAATTCAATAAATTCTTGTATAATTGATTGATTGATTCATGAATGATTCTTATTAAATTTTAGTTAATCCATTGACTCGTCTTATAAGGAATATCTAAGGAATACAAAAAAAAAACAAAGTAAGTAAGTCTTTGGTCTAACTTTAATAGTTACAATAAGCTAGATTTAAAAAATCAATAATACAAGTACAGAAGGCTTAAGCACAATCAAATTATTGCACTTTTAGTGTTTTTTTTATAAGCCCTAAAACATTTTGTAAATATGCTAGTTCTAGCATTAAAAAAGCTGAAACGCCAACACTCCTACAAAGTGTCTGCATTAAGAGTTGCCAATTTTATCGATATGTGAAGTGTGGCGATAAATTTAAGAACAAATATAAATCTCATCTATAGTTTAAGCTAAATTGTCTAGTTTTAAATTAAATAAATATTTTAAACATTATTCTTTTGCTAGTTTTATTGTGTTCTTTGTGTAACTGTTGGTATTTCGATTGGTTTATAATCGTTATAATTGATTAAATGACAACTCTAAAATTAAAGCTTAAAGCTTATTAAAGTAGCTTTAATTCGACGAAGTTCGCTTTTAATTATTGTATGGATATATATTACATATTGTCATAGTTGAATTCTAATATTCTAAATTTGTATAATTGTCAGTTGATGGTTGATTGGTTTGCAATCGATATGATTTGCAATTATAATAAACAATTTCCTAAATAATCCAGCTAAATTTTTTATCTATCTATCTATATTTTAATGATTTTGTAAAGCTTTTTTAAGCTTTGTACTATATTTACATACAAATGTTGGTATATCGAATGGCTTACTATCGATATAATTGATTAAATGACAACTCTATTTAGCTTTGATTTGTTAACTTGTCTCTAAATCGAGCTTTAGCTTTTAATTATTGTATTCATTTATTTTAAGCTATTTTAATTGTATTATTTGTGGAAATGTTTTGCATTTCGATTGATTTGCAAACAGAGTTGCAGTCTATCGATAATTTGCACTGCATTGGCAGCACTCTTCTCCACACGTGTGTTGTGCAGCCCTGACCCGGTGCTTTTAACTCTTTTCTGTTTGTGCTGCTGCCGCTAACGGGTTGAAGGCATTTCTTATTGTTTTTTGCAAGTGATGGCAAGTGGCAGGCATAATAATAATAACAACGGGGTTAGTACTCGTACTTCAATTGAGAAACTAACATTGAAACCAATGACAACACTTATATCTCATATCAGGTACCCCGCTACGTTATAGACGTGCAGCCGGCGTCGTTGGAGCAGCGACGTCAACGGCAGGCAGAGGCCCAAAGAGCCATGTCAACGGTGCGTCAAGTGAGTCCGCGGAATCCGAGGAATGTGGTTACCATCATTATTGGGCCAACTGAGCTGCCGTGCGATCTGGACTTGTTGCAGCGGTCGACCAAGTTCTTTGTGCGCGGCAAGCCAGGGATGGCATACGGCGTGCCGGCGTGTCACGTCAACTTGGAATCGTTTGTGGCCATCTACAAGTGGATGGCCAGGCCAAGTCAGATTGTGCCGCCCAAGCTGCTGATGAACGTCTATCGGGCGGCCATCTATCTGCAGATCGATGTGCTGTTGGAACAGTTTGAGGACAAGTTCCAGGATCCGCGTACGGCACGTGAGGAGATCGGTTTCTATATGTTCTGTGGCCTGCACGAGTTGAATTTCCATATGCCGATTGCGAATATATTGCGTGTGAATCGCTATTTCCTCACCATGGTCGGCACCACAGAGTTTCTGGATCTTTGGCCATATGCCGTGATCAAGTTATTGAATTCGTCGCACATTTGTGTCAACTCTGAGATGGAGGTGCTGATGGCAACCATATTGTGGCTCTTTCACGACTATCGATCGCGTCGTGCTCACACTTTGGAACTGTTGTCCTGTGTACGCTTCGATAGTATTCCGTTGGAGGCGTTGATTCAATTCCGCAATCATTGCACATACAATCCGTTGTCGCAGCTGCTCTACCGTCCGGAATTTGAGATGTTCCTGAAGTGTGCTCCGTCGCTGAACAATAACATACGATATTGCAATCGTCGCGTCTGGATTTATGATGCCAAGTGTAAATATCATCACGATGCCCACTGTCCCAAGCGCAACTTTGTCACGCTGCAGCAGTTTCTGGAGTTCCAGAAGTCGCTGCGTGGCGCCCCGGATCTCCATTGGTGGCATCGTCAGCAGCTCAATCCCTATGTGCACAGCTGTCGACATGAGGTGTGCCGACGCTTCCCGAACACAGTATGTAGCCCTGATATATATATTTGCCACTAATTGAATCAGTCGATTAATCAATCAAAGCATCATTCATTCAATCATTCAATTCTCTCACGAGCAGCGGCATCCACGTAGGTGAGCAGAGACTGTGACGATCCTCACGAAACTAAAAACAATTAACCATTCAATCATTCAATTAACCAATCAATCAAACAATCAATGGACAATACAGGGAAATTCAGCTGCTAACTTTATTGTAAAATATGCAGACACTCATGACTCTGACAACTAATCAATCAACTAACCATTTAATCAATCAATTAAGCATTCAGTAAAACAAGCATTCCATCAATCAATCAATCAATCAATCAATCAATGGACACGACGACGACTGTTTCCCGTATCGTAAATTACACACACTCAAGCTTTTGACAATCAATCAATTAATTAACAATTCATCCAATCAATCAATTAGTCAATCAATCAGTCAATCAATCAATGAACCCCAGGAGTGTCGTTGTTTCCTTTATCGTAAAAATGCAGACACTCATGACTCTGACAACTAATCAATCAACTAACCATTTAATCAATCAATTAAGCATTCAGTATAACAAGCAATCCATCAATCAATCAATGGACACGACGACGACTGTTTCCCGTATCGTAAATTACACACACTCAAGCTTTTGACAATCAATCAATTAATTAACAATTCATCCAATCAATCAATCAGTCAATCAATCAATGAACCCCAATGACTCTGACAACTAATCAATCAACTAACCATTTAATCAATCAACCATTCAGTAAAACAAGCATTCCATCAATTAATGGATATGACGACGAATGTTTACGGTATCGTAAATTACAGACACCCATGCTTCCGACAACCAATCAATCAAATAACTAGTCAATCAATCAATCCACCATTCAATCATTCAATCAATCAATTAACCATTCAATCCATCAATAAAAAATTAAATCAATCAATTAACCACTCAATCAATCAATCATCCATTCAATCAAACAATTAACCATTCAATCAATCATTAGACACCAGGAGTGTCCTTGCTTCCTTTATTGTAAATATGCATACACTCAGGACTCAGACAACTAATCAATCAATTAACCATTCAATCAATCAATTAACCCTTCAATCAGTAAACCATTCAATCAATCAATTAAAAATTCAGTCAAACAACCATTCAATTCGTCCATAGACACGAGGAGTAACCTGATTGTCAGCAGAAACATCCACGGCTCTGTCAACTAATTCAATCAATCAATCAACCGATCATCATCAGCCATTCCATCAATAACTAACAGTTAACACTAGCTATCTATGTATCGTACGCTTTCTAATTAACATATTATCATCCATTATAATTAGATTAATTACTCAATAACCCATAATTTAATACCGTAAACTAACTGTAAAATATTTTACTTAAACCGATTGATATTAATCTACAATATTGTACTAAAACCTTATTAAAAAAAGTACGCTTTAATTTATTCTTTATTTTTCTCTTTTACTAAACATTTGTACAGAATCTAATCCAATTTTAACATATTTTAACACATTTTTTAACAGTTTGGCTTTGGTTAATTTAAACAACTAACAAACACGCTCATCATACTTATCATCAATCATTGTAATCATTGTCTAATTTAGTTCATCTTAAAGTTAATTGTTAAATGCCAAATGGCTGCATTTTTATTGCTTCTAATGTTTACTATATAACTCTAACTCAATTTTTAATTGTGTCAAAGCAAATCAAAGCAATGCGAATTAAAGTGCATGTCAAATTTTACTACAAGACACGAGAAACCTGCTGTGCAGGTGGCAACCCTACTAGCTATTAGCTGACAACTGCCTGTCTCCGTTTATCTAAAAAGCAGCAGAAGCTGAGATAACGCCTTCAACTTAAACAACTGTCTGGAGTCCACATTAAATGTCAACACTCACATGTGTTACCTGCTGAGCAGGTGGCAACTCTATCAACATTTAATTGGCAGTTTAATCGGATTGCCTGTTGTTAAGTCAAAGCAATTCAACTTTAATTTGCATGCTAAGAGTGCATATTAAATGCTGACAGCTACATGAGAATCAAATTGCTCGAATTGCAACTCTAAACTTCATTTTGTTCGGTTAAAGATTTTGTAAACTTGAACTCTGTTTTCTTTGTACTCTTGCAGAGGGTAATACAATTTAGTCATAGCGTGTGTGACGCATAAAAGGAGGCATGTCCGACCCTATGAAGTATATATATTCTTGATTAGCATCAACAGCCGTGTCGATATAGCCATGTCCGTCTGTCTGTCCGTCCGTCTGTCCTGTTGTATAAGCGCCTAGATCTCAGAGACTATAATAGCTAGAGTAACCAAATTTGCTGACAATAATCCTGAGGCCTTCACAAAGGACACATTTTTTTAAGAATTTTGCACGCCCCCTTCCGCCCCCAAAAATCGGAAAATTCCGAATAACAAGGGTAATTTAAAAAATATAAGTTCCAAATTTGGCATACATTAGGTTAGGTTAGGTTAGATTAAATTGGACCGCTCAACAGAGTGTTGAGTTCACCCAGAGGCCATTCGGCCCATTGTGATGTCCGTCACCTGTAGGAATAGAAAAGTATTGTTGGAGGGTTGAATGGAGTGGGAAAGGGAGTTTGGGTTGTCCTGGTCCCGAAAACCCTAATTGGTCCCGTTTGGCGGGATTCGCCTTTGGAACCAACCAGTGGAGTCCAGGAAGAGTACCAGATCCTCCAGTCGTTGTTTTGCGAGACTGTCCAGTTCCCCGAGAAAACGGGTTATCCTTCTAAGAAGTGCAGGGCAGTCACACAGAAGGTGTTGGATGCTCTCCTCTTCCTCTTCATTCCCGCAGCTACGACAGAAGTCTTGTGATGGTACACCATACCTTAATGCCATTCGGCCAATGGGACAGTGACTCCTCGTCAAGACTCCTATCAACACCCTTGATAATCGCTTTGGGTTACGGTCTGGGCAGAGTGCTTTGGATATATTGCAACCCTGGGTCGTTTTCCACTGCTCTTCTGCCGCAGTCCTCGCCGTTCTTGCTAGTTCGGAGAGAACGTGCTGAAGAGGTCTTTGTACATCAGTCACCGCACTACCTGCCGGTAGCGCTGATCCTTGTCTTGCACATTCGTCAGCCCTCTCGTTTCCTAGCACACCGGAGTGCCCAGGTACCCAGACAAGTCTGATTGAATGGTGGCAACGGTTCAGCGCATACATAAAGTTTAGTTTAAATGCGATGTGTACTGAAAATTTCATTTCGTAATCGTACAATAAACACTGGAGATTTGAAGCAAATAAATTATGGAGTATACAACGGTTGGAGGAAGCAACTTGAGGCAAGGAAACTAGTAAGTTGCCAGATAATCGACTTTGACTTCATTGGCGCATTGGTTTGTTCAAATTCAACGGTTGTCAATATAGATTTCAAATATTCATTTATTTATTTATTTATTTTTATTTGAATAACATTTATTTGCTATTTATTATTATATTTGTTTATTTTGAAATAAATACGATAAAAATAAAAAATATTATTCTAATATAGTATACAAAAAACAACATAAACTAAACAAATATAAAAAATTAATGCCTAAAAAAGGAAAATATAAAAATCAACAATAAAAAAACAATTTGGTTTTATTAGAATTTTTCTTTAAATGAAAAAGTTGTTTACAACTTATGAAAAAAAGTAAATCAGGCAATAAATTAGCTAAAATGGAAACACTGTGGTTCCTATTATCCGATCGTAATGTAATTTTAAAATTTTAATTTAAATCTGAAGCCGAATTGGATCTGTCTCTCTTAGAGCTGTAAAATTATCGATATTCGCATTCTCAATATTTTTAAGAAAAATATTAGATATCTCGATATTAATATCGAATTAAAAAGACAAAATTTAATATGAAATAATAATAGTTATTTTACGTATATACACAATTTCTTATTAAAGTAATTTTTTTCAAGATCTTTAATTATACAAACATTGAGTAAGATTTCAAACTATTTCTTTGAGTTTCTAAGACAATCAAGAGCTTTGTCAAGTCAAAATATTCCCAATTTATTTTATGTACAATTTATAATTGTACAAGAAACGGGTAATTCCTTAACGTTTTCATAACTTTAATTGGGATTGTGTGCCTTAAAGAGGTAGTACTTAAACTTTGAAGAATCGCCCCTGGCTTTGCACATTTAATTGGTCCTATAATCGACATTTACCAAGTTTTCCATCCGTTGTTTTATTTTGAAACTCCAAACCTTCTAGTTTTCCGCGCGTTAATTTAGTGGAAATAATTTTCCATATATCTCGATATTGCGAAAAATATATATATTGATAAGCTACCTCAAATGGAACTGATGAGGGAGTTGAGGGCATCTCCTGAAACATCTGTATACCAAGTCTAGCTCATTTTCTTTTGCCAAGTATTTCTGTGATTTGTTGCATTTTAATACAATCAATATTATCATAATGATAATAATGTGTTTATACTTAAATTAAAAATGTAAAGTAAGCAATAAATTAGGTAAAATTGCCACAACAATTCCTAGACACAAAAGAATTCATATGATAGCACGAGTTTTACAAAATTCATCTCAAAAACAAAATAAATTAATTACCCCACAAAGAAATAACTGAAATCGAATCTCTCCCAGTTTTAATATCAAGAATCCCACCTACTTCTAGTGTTTGGGTAAACACTGTTCATTTGAGTAAACATGTTAACTCATATTGCTGACTTCAATTGCTTAATTGCTCTTTTGTTCATTGCTCACTCAACTACTCAGTTATTGACGATTGAACAGAAATGAAATATATTAAAAATACAATTTAAATATAAGATATATACATTAAACTATCTGATTATAGCAAGATACAACTAGAGATAAGAAAATTAAAAACAATAATAAATACGCAGTTATTCTCGTTATTTATAACTTCGGGACTTCCGGACTTCCGGTTAGCTCCTTAGGTGCCGACGACTGACGACTCAGATTGCTCTGGGATTTGCAGCTCAGCTCAAATTTGTTTTGCAATATTTGCATTCGGATTCCGACATTTCTGATTAACATTTTCCAATTGAAAATAAAGTAGACAACTCAAGCTCTAATGGAAGGTCAAGATCTTTGACTTTTATTTCAATCCTAGTGGACATTCAAGTTTAATAAAATGTGGAGTTTGATGTAGAGATGAAAAAAGAAACATCGAAGCATTAATGTATCGGTTTTAGCATAAGCTATTTAAATCGATTTTAACTCAATTATTTTGTGGCCAATGAATCGCGAAATATTTTTAATACAATTATGTACTATTATATTATATATTTATATAAGTTATAAATATGCCCAAGTAAATTTGTAATAATTTTAAATTATGTCGCCAATCGCGGATTAAAAAAGTGCCACTGTAAATTGTTCACTAATTAGTAATAAGCTTTTATTTTGTATTTTTAAGTAGTTTAACCAAACTATTACTTATAAACAGAATATTATTTATCAATTTGCAATATACAAACATTATTTGATCTTTTCTTTCGTACATTTGAATGTTGTATATATAATTTTAAATTGTAAAAACGACGAATCAAGACTTAAGTAAATTTTTAAAATTGCATATAAATAATATCAATAAATAAACCTAATAAGAACTACATTGTTATTGATAAATAAAGGGCAAGAACATTGCATAAAAGCTAGCAATAAATAATAGACAGCTAAAAAGATCATCTAAACAATATTGAACAATTAGAAAGGAACACTTTCAATTTCGGAAGGACACGATTAATCATATAATTAACATAAAACGATTATTTTGTTTCCATTCACGATTTAATTGCATGGCAAAATGTGCTCTAATTAATCCCACCCTTAATCGATTATATGCTCAAACAATCGTATACATTTGTTTGCCATCCCTACGTTCAACTGCCCACCTTATGCTGGGTTCACATTGGGTCACAGAGCGTCACAGAGCGTCACAAGGCAGTGTCATAGCGTCACAAAGCAGTGTGAACATCAATTTTATTCTTTGGTGAAAGAAATGGATTCTGAAGATGAGGCAGAACTAGTGGCATTGTCTGCGTTTGGGCTGTTGCTGCTGGATGATGATGCATTCTTTTGCCGCCAGCCTTTGTTCTTGTTCTTTTTGTGGAACTTGCTAATCGCTCACGAGCTTGTTCAATGATCTCTTTCTGTGAACCTTTTGACGCTCTGTGATAATGGCAAGTGGTGTTCACATTGAGGGCTGTCATTTGGCGGGTCACAGAGCTATGACTCACTGTGAACACTTTTGACTTGTGTCACAGAGCGTCATAAAGAGTCACAGACAACAGTGTCACAGTGTGACCCAGTGAGAATCCAGCAATAGTGTCCAACTCTTTCTTGTCCAGTCATTCCTCAAAAACCGAACACCACGAAGTTCACTTCATTCTAAGAAATTTGTTAATTTGCTGGCATAAAAATATAAGTAATGAATTTCATAAAAATCAATTAAATTATAATTTGTGACAAGTGCATTATTCTAAATTCTTAGTGGGTATTTGGATGAGCAGCCAGAAGGTTTTGCCAGGGTTTGTCCAGGGTATTAAAACAATCAAATACTGTTATAACTTTTCATGTGACTCTTGAAATTCGTATAGCTTTTTCTAGCTGTTTTTTTGTAATGATTATATAGCTATCTTATGCTCTCAACACATTTCAATTCTGCTAGTAGGCTTTGACAAATTTCACCAAAATTGTATATATAGCTCAATTCTCACAATTCTCATTCAGTTTTTCCGACACCGTCCTGGTGTCAAGAGCTCAATTTTTTTTATTTTATTCAACTTTTTCTGAAAAATCATTTTTGTTCTGTTTTTTTGGTGCAAAATATTTATTTTTTGTGAAATACTTTTTTTTATGTTTTAATATTTTTTAATGTTTATGTCGGACAATTTGTTGACATTGCGATGGGCGACAATAATTTAACCAACTCGTGGGTCTCGTCGTGATGTGATGGTTACTGAAGTGAACTTGGATCTCTTGTGGAATTCGGATGTCCAGTCAGCTCGTGGATTTCGTTGGTGTTAAAGTTATTTATTGTGGAATATTTAGAAAGTACACGATTTGTATTCCTTAACAACTTTTGAGGGAATGCCTTAATCTAAACTCCAGCATGTGAGAAGTCAGTCACAGACAGCCACCTGTGTTGATGCTTGAAGCAGTTACTTTTAACAGTTGGTAATATTTTGTATAAAACAAAGAAAAGATCACAGTATGTGGATGAAAGGAAGGAGCTGAAAGAAACGTCTCGTGTGGACTTTAAGAATTTTCTTAAAATGGACAGTGAAACATATGAAGGAAGCACTATTAAATTTGGTATCTCCAGAAATTCATCGACAGGACACAGTAATGCGAGAAGCAATGAGCGCAAATGGAAGGCCTTCAGTAACTTTGCGCTTTTTGGCCAGAGGTCAGAGCTACGAAGATCCGAAATTTTTAACTGGCATTTCTCCCCAGAGTCTTGGACCCATAGTACTCGAAACATCTCAAGTCAAGTCAAGTCGAGGAAGCTGACACGTTTCTATTTTGTGTGACCAATACCGGATGTAGTACATTCCCATCTTCAGAGTGCTGCGACAAAAATGAAGATGCAGTGTTGGAGTCCCTTGTTGGTGGAGTACGCGGAAGAACCTGCACTGGCATCAGATATACAGGAGCAGAATAATCATGCTCCTTCTGCAAATTTGCAATGTTTGCCACAGCTGGATACGTTAGCATATCCATACTGCCTTGCATAAGTAGATCGTCCATTCCTTTTTTGGCAAATAGCTGAACACTTAGCAGCCCATCATTCAGCTTCATCTCTTGTTCTTTTTGAGTTGATATTGTCCAAGTCCAAGCGACTGCCTTTTGCAAGAACTCAGCTCCTTCATCACAGTTGGTAATATTTTGTATAACTAAAAAATCATATGAGTTTATACTAATGTTCATTATATTTTCAGTTTGTAATATATAACGAAATATTCCTTAGCCTACATTAAGCTAAGTTGGCGAAGCGAGGCGAATGACGAATACGCTTTATTACAGTCATCAATGTCTGTTCCCATCTCCTTATGGACCATCTCGGCACATAATTGCTGATCAGAGTCATGTTGGTGAATAGATGTCGTATATCCGGGCCACAATTCAACTCGATGTCTGTCCAGGACAATCTTTGCTTGCGGATCGAAGTAATTTCTTGATACTAACTGTAGCTTTAAGCTTTCCATGGATCGGTGAAGTATGAAGATTAGCACCTGCAACTGTTGAGCATCTGCAATGTCGACAACAACATCAGCACTTTTGATCATCACTCGTATGTTTTCACCAGCTCGACTCTTAGTTAGCAGATCCAAAACATAGAGACTGTTGGATACATCCTTAAACTTTGTGGTACATAGTACAAAACAGTACCACGAACGATTCATCGGGGTCCTAGTGTATCCTGAAAATTTCATCGCAATCGGATAATAAACTCGTAATAAACCAGTCGGAAAGGCTACAGTCGAAATCGACTATGAGAGACCCTTTACTTATTCTTCAAAAATGAAATAACAGTTACAAACTTACAGACTTATATATAAACCGAAATAAATTTGACGCTGCTCAGATTAGCTTCCGATTAATTAAATATAATCGCTTATGTTACACTTGAATTATTAACACACAAATGTTAATCTTAACATACAAATGTTATGTTAATATACATGTATGCAATGCATACATACTTTATTAAATATAATACATTGGCATTTATGGTAGAATTTGTTTATAAAAATAAAATATTGTTTTATTTTATTTTGTTACTGTAATTATAAATTTAAAATATAATAAAAAAAAAAGTGTGCCTCTTGTAGGTCTCGAACTCCAGACCATTGCGCCAATGAAGCCATTATCGATTATTTAACAATTTTTATTAAAAATAGAAAAAAAACGTGTCACAGGCAGGGAACGAACCCAAGACTCCAGCGCAAGAATTCGACATTCTAACCACTGCACCAACGAGGCCATATTCGCTAGTTTGCCAATTACTAGTTTTCTACAGAAGTGAAATTAATAATTCAATGCCTTAAGTTGCTGCCTGCACATTTCCTGCCATTGTATATTCGATAATTTGTTTGCTTTAAATCTCCGGTGTTTATAGTCCGATTTTGATGAAATTTTCAGTACGCATCGGAAGGAAAGTAAATTTTATGTATGCCGATTTTAAATTACTCGAGTTATTCGAGTTTTTCCGACTTTTGAGGGCGGGGGGGCGTGCCAAAATTCTAAAACAAACTTGACCTTTTCGGGGGTCACAGGAGTATTGTTAGCAAATTTGGTGACCCTAGCTCTTATAGTCTCTGAGATCTAGGCGTTCATACAGCAGGACAGACGGACATGGCTATATCGACTCAGCTGGTGATGCTGATCAAGAATATATATACTTTATGGTGTCTGCCGGACTTCCTTCGACCTGTTACGCACATTTTTTTTTTTGACAAACTTAATAGACCCGTTTTACTTTTTTAAAGTAAAGGGTCTAAAAACACAATATAATTATTTTTAAACTGCATTTAAGTATTCGAATACCTAGTTTTGTGAACTAAACATTTACGTTAGTCTTAAGTTTTATGGAAATCTGGGGAAAAGTACTCATAACACATTTTAAAAATAGTTAGATAGTCAGATATTAGGTACTCAAATTAAGTGGAATATATCTTTTATTTTTATATAATTTAACTAGCTAATTTACGGGTAAACTTCTAATATAATTATTTCAAGTCAAGTAAAAGTAAATTGCAATATTAATAAGCCTGCAACAACGATTGTACCATTTGAAAGAGCATTGATCCAATGTACCAACGGATACAAAATGTACCATTTTTAATGCAAATGTACTAAGCTCAAGCGGCGTTGCCAGACTGTTGCAAGCGTCTTCAAACTGATCACAAATACATACGCTTTATAGACATTTATTTTAATAAGCTTATTTGCGTGTGTGTGTGTGTGTGTGTGTGTGTGTGTGTGTGTGTGTGTGTGTGTGTGTGTGTGTGTGTGTGTGTGTGTGTGTGTGTGTGTGTGTGTGTGTGCTTTATGTAAATACTGTAGATTGTAGGCGGCGGCAAAGGGGGCGGGTCGCTTGTAAGCCCGTGCGCACGCAACTGACCCGTGACATGTGTCGCCCGTATGAACATAAGCCGCAAAAGGATTTTCGACAGCGCCGCTTTCCAGCCAAAATGTGAAAACCAAAGAATTATTGTCCTGTCCCTGACCCCCTGACCCCCTTGCCAAACAGACTGTGCGCATTGTCTGCCTGTGTGTGTGTGTGTGTGTTTGTGTGTGTCAGTGCTCTGTCAGTGCTGCCGTTTTAGCCGCTTTTCTTTTGTGGATAGATCTGTTTTAACCAGTCGGAAAGGCTACAGTCGAAATCGACTATGAGAGACCCTTTACTTATTCTTCAAAAATGAAATAACAGTTACAAACATACAGACTTATATATAAACCTAAATAAATTTGACGCTGCTCAGATTAGCTTCCGATTAATTAAATATAATCGCTTATGTTACACTTGAATTATTAACATACAAATGTTAATCCTAACATAAAAATGTTAATCCTAACATACAAATGTTAATCTTAGCATACAAATGTTAATCTTAACATACAAATGTTAATCTTAACATATCTGCACATTTCCTGCACATTTCCTGCCATTGTACATTCGATAATTTGTTTGCTTCGAATCTCCGGTGTTTATTGTCCGATTTTGATGAAATTTTTAGTACGCATCGAAAGGAAAGTAAATTTTATGTATGCCGATTTTGAAACTTGTATCTTTTAAATTACTCGAGTTATTAGGGTTTTTCCGATTTTTGGAGGCGGGAGGGGGCGTGGCAAAATTCTAAAACAAACTTGACCTTTTCGGGGGTCACAGGAGTATTGTCACCAAATTTGGTGACCCTAGCTCTTATAGTCTCTGAGATCTAGGCGCTCATACATCAGAACAGCAGGACAGACGGACAGACGGACAGACGAACAGACGGACATGGCTATATCGAGTCGGCTGGTGATGCTGATCAAGAATATATATACTTTATGGGGTCTGCCGGACTTCCTTCGACCAGTTACGCACATTTTGACAAAGTTAATAGACCCTATTTACTTTTTTAAAGTAAAGGGTCTAAAAATACCCTGTGGGTGCATATTAAATTTGTTAAGAGTATGTAAAAGGCAGAAGGAAACGTAGCCGATTCTATGAAGTATATGCATACATATGTATATATTCTTGATAAGTTTCAACAGTTAAATCGATATAGTTATGTCCGTCCGTCTGTCCATCCGTCGGTCTGTCTGCCCGTCTGTCCTTCCTTATGAACGAAAGTATCTCAGGGATGATAAGAGTTAGAAGCTTGAACTTGATCTCCCATCACAGATAATATTTGCAGGCAGTCCAAGTTTATCTTCAATTTTGAAAGCCGCGTCTCTCCGCGCACAAATCAAGAGAAAACTGCTGCAGTGCTGGCGTTTTAGCCTTTTTCCGGATATATGTGTTTTATTAATATATTATAAGATTTTTTTTAATATTATATTAGGTTTAAAATCTCAAAGTGAAACAAATCAAAGTTTATTTGAGCACAAAAAACACCGTAGAATTTATTGCCTTTCGCTTGGGTAAACAAAAGTAATTTTCAGCGTTCTTAAACGAATGAAAAGAAGAATTTCTTTTCTTTCTGAATGAATGAATAACTGCCAAATGGTAATATACCAATAAATTAATTTAAGACCACTTAAATTAACTAATATTTTGTACATCACAAGTTCAAAACTATAATCAAATGCTGTAAGGATATTTTCAATCGATATGTTTTCGCGACGAACTTTTTTTTTGACTACTTTTTTGTACTAAATATTAGTCTACATCATTATTCTAATATTTTATACCCTGTGGGGGTATATTAAGTTTGTTAAAAATATGTAACGAGCAGAAGGAAGCATGGCCGACTCAATAGAGTATATATATTCTTGATCAGCATCAATAGCCGAGTCGTTATAGCCATGTCCGTCTGTCTGTCGGTCTGTCGGTCCGTCCGTATGAACGAAAGGATCTCAGAGATGGTAAGAGCTAGAAGATTGGACTTGAGACAGAAGAGCAGTGGAAAACGACCCAGGGTTGCAATATATCCAAAGCACTCTGGGCAGACCGTAACCCAAAGCGATCATCTGAACTCCTGGAACACTACAGCAAGTACAGGATAAGGGTGTTGATAGGAGTCTTGACGAAGAGTCACTGTTCCATTGGCCGAATGGCATTAAGGTATGGTGTACCATCACAAGACTACTCTGTAGTAGCTGTGGGAATGAAGAGGAAGAGGAGAGCATCCAACACCTTCTGTGTGACTGCCCTGCACTTCTTAGAAGGAGAACCCGTTTTCTCGGGGAACTGGACAGTCTCGCAAAACAACGACTGGAGGATCTGGTACTCTTCCTGGACTCCACTGGTTGGTTCCAAAGGCGAATCCCGCCAAACGGGACCAATTAGGGTTTTCGGGACCAG
>OY282582.1:56620492-56652988 GCA_958299025.2 Drosophila histrio | reverse complement strand
GTATACTTAATAATATAAGAGTTACTATTATAATGAACCAGTCGGAAAGGCTACAGTCGAAGTCGACTATGAGAGACCCTTTACTTATTCTTCTAAATGGAAATAAGAGTAACACTAATAGTTCCCATAACGCTTTGTAACGTCAATATGCTCTTCTTCTTCCTTTGACCCGACTCTGAGTAATATTAAGTCGTGAATAACTTCCGAGTTTATTATCCGATCGCGATGAAATTTAGGATACATTAGGACCCCGATGCTTGTCCTGTGTGCCAAAATTCAAGGCTCCAGTTTTAAAATTGACTATTATATGGGATTATTTCATAATATCTTCCGAGATTACAATCCGATCGCGATGAAATTTTCGGGATACGTTAGGACCCTGATACCCGTAGTGTGTGCCAAAATTCAGGACTCTAGCTTTAATATTTTTCGTTTAATGGGCTTTTAAAAATTTTGTTCTCGATTTACGGAGGCGGAAGGGGGCGTGTCAAAATTTTAAGATAAACTTGATCTGCTTATGCCATAGACGAACCACCATACCAAATTTGGTGACCCTAGCTCTTATAGTCTCTGAGATCTAGGCGTTCATACATCACGACAGACGGACAGCAGGACAGACGGACAGACGGACATGGCTATATCGTCTCGGCTGGTGATGCTGATCAAGAATATATATACTTTATGGGGTCTGCCAGACTTCCTTCGACCTGTTACGCACATTTTGACAAACTTAATAGACCTATTTACTTTTTTAAAGTAAAGGGTCTAAAAAATAATAGTAGTATTAGTATAAAAGTTGTAAGTATAGGTATCAGGATGAGTATTAGTTAATATATTATTAGTTATATTTAAGTATTAGATTAAGTACGGTTAAGGATTTCTCGAAAGGAAAAGGAAATGGAGTATTTAATAGCGGCGAGAGAGAGTTCTGCAGAGAAAACGTGGCAAAGACTATTATAATTTGTGCATAAAACACGCAATGAACTGTGTAAAACATAATCAGTAGTGCATGTAGGAAAAGCTAAAGGCTGGTAATTTCTGGTTGGCATAAGGGGGACTGAACACTAAATTCGACTTAAGGAGAAACTAGAATCAATCTCGCTACTAATCACATTGTGAAGAAAAATCACAGCAAGAGTTTTTCTACGATGGATTAAAGACGGAAGATTCAGATGATGAAGTCTACTGGAGTACGACGTTAAACGAAGGTTGGAATCCCCGTTTAAACCACGTAGGGCAAAAAGCAAAAACTGCTTTTGAACGGACTCAATTCGATCCTGGTTATTACGGTATTGAGGACACCATATACATGAACAGTATTCCAGGATAGGACAGACTAAAGAGACATAAAGGAGTTTAGTGGTAAAAGGGTCGTTGAATTCCTTCGACCAGCGTTTAATAAAACCAAGTACTCCTCTGGCTTCATTAATTCAATTGTGGAGATGTGCAAATTAAAGTTCAGTTTGCAATCAAATAAAACTCCAAGGTCTTTCACAGTAGAAATACGATGCAATGGCGTATTGTCAATCGTATAACTGAATAAATGGGGCCTAGTGCGGTTAAATGACATGAGCATACACTTAGAACAATTAGGATACAATTTATTGGCCGAACACCATAATTGCATAGCATTCAAATCGTCTTGTAAACGATAATGAAGTAACAGATCAGTGAATATGAGAAAATCAGCTTAACATCATCTGCATACATAAGAATGTAAGAATGAGATAGGATGGAGGGAAGGTCGTTAATGAAAAGGGTAAAAAAATAAAGGTCCCAAGTGACTACCTTGAGGTACACCAGAAGTAACTTGAACCGAACTAGAAACGGTAGACCTAAGGAGCACTTTTTTGGTGCTACCTTTTAAGTAGTTGGATATCCAACTTAAAAAGGCGAGAGGGAAACCTACACATTCAAGTTTGTGGAGTAATAGGTTGTGGTTCACGGAACCAAGGGCTTTACTGCATAAATTTGTTTTGTTTGGCACACATGGTAAGAATCCTACCACTAAGCATACAATACATAGAGGCGTCAAACAGCGATTTTCGTGAGCGCAAAATTTTCTGCAAGCATAGGACCCCAGAGTAGCCGAAGTTATAGCGCCCCGTTCGTGAGTAGCCGAAGTCATAGAACCCCAGAGCGAACGATCGACACTCAAAAGAACGAGAGCGCACTGCTCAGCGCAGCAAACGATTTCAGTCTTGGACAGACACCAGAACGATGAGCACGTCTGTGACGCTCTCTCTCTCATTTTGATTCTGTGTGTGTGTCCAAGTATGTACATGCTCACGTTTGCTTGTATGCGTGTGGTTTATGAAACATGGCAACACCGCAATGGCAATGCTTTGTTTCTCAATTTTTCTGTTCTGGCGACGAAAGCGAAGATCAGATGGCTCTGTTGTGTGTATATCTATCCGTTTCGACGTCGGCAGCTTAAGTGTCGCTTTGGCCGTGTCGGCTAAGTTGTCGGAGGACATTTCTGTTCTTGTTAATTGTATTAATTGTATTTTGAAAATCAAAGCAAAACTTACTTTGGCATTTTTTCTATGTGCATTAAATATTAAGTTTAAATTTCTATTTCTTTTGAATACGTATTATAAAAGTAGTTATGCCATGATTTTTTAAATAAAATTGCAAATATAATTTAATTTTCAATCATTGTATTAACAAATTACATTTATTAAGATCAGAAAAACCGAATTAAAATTAATTTGTATTTTTTATAAGCATTAAATAATAATTTTTATTATAAAAAAGAGATATGCCGTCAATTTTAAATACATACAGAAGTTAAACTCTATTTTGAAACATTCTATTATTCAATTATTTGCTATAATAAATTTAATTTGTTTCCCAGAGATTGTATAGCAAGATTTTCATCCATTCATCCACATAAATTGTTGCAGTCCTTATTTTTGTTTAAGCTCATAACTTTCATTTGGGAAGGCCAACTTGAAAGTCGATGGTGCGGTTTGCCGCTTAAACGCTTGTGGTTTAATTAATCGACTCATACTCAATGCTGACGCACTGTCTCGGCTTGAATCCTTCATTCTCCGTCCTCCATCCTCCATCCTCCATCCATTTTTCTTCTCGTCTGACTTCCTGTCGCTGCGGTTTTTGTCCGTTTTTTTTTTTTGGTTGCTTTTTAATATCTTAAACTGGCGCCAGTTTTGTGGACGCCAGGAGTTGGTTTCATCCCTGCCTGGCGGCAGATAAAAAACTTGTAACTTTTGTTGTGGTAGCGTATCCTTCTTCTTCTTCTTATGGCCCCCGAAAATAAATCAAGCACCAAACTACTTTTGCTTCAAATGATTAATTAACTGCATTTTGTGCTCGACCACGTCCTGCAATGAGTTGGGCAGCAGCAGGAGCAAAAGGGGGGGGGCGTGGGTGTGGGCGTGGGCGCCACTTCAACGTCTCCGTTAAGATATTATTAATGTGCTTGTTAGCGTCGTCCTGTCCTGCCCTGTCCTGCCCTGTCCCGTCCTGGTCTAAGAGCCGGGCTGACAGTTCTCCAATGCCAGAGACTGAACCATGAATTATGTGCGCCTTTTTTTTTTGCTTGTTTCCCGCTCCAATTCATTCCCTTTCCGCCCACAGACTTAACATTAAGCGTTGAGGCGGGCATTTTCCGTGCACGCCAATTGAAAATTGATAGATCATCGCAGCTGCCGGAGTTGCCAGACTGCTGACAGTCTTTTGTCATTCACACAAAATTATTGCTTTTGTTGGTAAAGTTTCTTCGGTCCTGTCATGATTTCGTCTCATGATTTGTCTATGAATTCTTACAAAACTTAATGAAATTCCATAAAAAATTTCTGGGATTTTGTGAATTTGTCTTGTGTTGTACAAAAGTCAAATCATTTTGATTTTACAAATTTATGAATTCATTCCATATTTAAATTGTCACAGAAATGTTACAGCAATTCAGTAGGAACTTAGCTTATTTAATACAACAAAGTTTCAATGAATTTTATTCAAATCAAATACTTAACAATTTAATAAGCAAGTGAACACAATAATCAATTAAGTTGGAATAACTTTGTCTATTAATACAAATTGATACAAAATCAAATCGATAATCTTTATACTCAAAACTCTGGCTAACTAACAAACTAATTATTCTACAATTAAATCTACTTTGTTTACATAAACACAACTTACATAATTTCAAAATGCTTTAAGCCAAGAAAGCATTGCATTAAATGCTTCAGAATGAACTTAATCTGATATTAAAGCCATCATTGAAACAATTGTTAACTGTCTTCATAAAGGAGTTAAGCAAGTAAAATAATATATGTATCCAAAGAAGGACTAAGAGACTTAAGAGAACAGGCTTAGGAGAATCTAGGATTATAATACATTTTGTAATTTAATCAAAGGATTTTATATAAATTTTAATTCTATATTTCTGATCACAGATATAATTAATTATTTGTCTATTACTGATTACATCTTTATATATAACCTATATTATAATTAAATATCATTTTATATGCAGGTATTAATAAACATTTGGCAATTATGTTAAGGTTAAAATTAAATCGAATTTAAGTTTTGTAACAAACACATTTTATTTTTTTGAATGTCAACTATTTTTTTTCTTTGAAATTTAATTTTACGAGGCTTGTTTTAATTTTTCAAGTCGTTTAAATTTGTGATACAATCGCATGTCGCTTTTTATACGCTGTGCCCATTAAAAATGGGCAAAAAAGGGTATGATGAATTTGAGTGAATATATGTAACAGGCAGAAGGAAGCATCTCCGACCCTGTAAAGTCTATATATTCTTGATCAGTATCAATAGCCGAGTCGATTTACACCTGTCCGTCTGTCTGTCTGTCCGTCCGTCCGTCCGTCCGTCCGTCCGTCCGTCCGTCCGTCCGTCTGTCTGTCCGTCTATATGAACGCGTGGATCTCAGCAACTATAAGAGCTAGAGACTTCAGATTTGGAATGTAGGTTCCTGAATACCATACGCAGATCAAGTTTGTTTTCAATTTTCGATATCGAGTCCCGTTGGTTTTAACATTAGAAAAATCACCATAACATAAGCAATGTTAAAGCTAGAGACTTGAGATTTGGCACATATGATAAGAAGCTTGGGTTTAATGTGTTTCATCGCGATGCCACGCCCCCTTCGCCCATAACTCGAAAAAGCTGATAACAAGAGCAGTTTTATAGCTAGAGACTTGAGATTTGGCACACATAACAAGTATCCTACTCTCAATGTGTGCTACAAATTTCAGTACGATCGGATATTGAACTCAGAAGTTATTCAAGAAACAAACTTATGCAGCGCAGCAGATGCGTTGCAGCGCAGTAGCAGCGCAGTCGCTGCGCCGCCCGACGATATAATGAACGAAAAGACGCGTTTGTTCATGTATGTTTGATTTGCCTTTCGTCTGCTGTGGCGCTAAACATAAGCAATCAACAGCCGCAGTCCAGTGTTGCCAGACTATCAGAAGCAACCTACTCTCGATGCAAGCAAAATCGACTTCAAGCGATATATTTAAAACCCATTGTAATGAAAATACTTTTCTTAGAAGACCTGCACAGGGTTTCCTACTGTCGTGCGCGCTCGACTGATCGGCTTGTTTTTTCTTGACAAACTTAATAGCCCCTATTTACTTTTTTAAAGTAAAGGGTCTTAAAAAGGCTGACTCTTGGCAACACTGTTCAATATACTATTTAATATATTAATGCGATTTGCCAGTGTGGCAACACTGGTCGCTTTGTTTTGATGCGGTCAGCAGATTGGAATTCAATTCAGGAAATCAAAAGCAAATGGATAGAAATTGAAGAGAAAAGGAAGCAACCGCAAGTATTGTGTGAAACACTTGAGATTTAAGATGCTTTATGCTTTAGTTTAAGACGAATCCTTCTTTCATCTACAAAATCCAATTAACGTTGCCAAATACATATGTATGTGTCTATCTTTCTGTCTGTCTGTCTGTCTGTCTGTCTGTCTGTGTGTGTGTGAGTTCCCAAAGGATAATAAGCAGCTTAGTCTTAGAGTCCAGGAGCTGACGCGTCGATGCGCACCAAGAATAAAGAACTGTAAGAAAACTTGTTAGCGGCAAATCGAAGCGTATGCCAAAAAAAAAAAAAAGTAGAGTAAAAAGAAGGATGAAATGCGGTTGGTACATAATACGGATGAGCAGATTTCCCTCAGGTATCGGGACAAAAGGCCAAAAATGGCAACACTCGATATGATAATGATACAATTTCGATAAAGCTTAACAGGGATTAGGGAAACGGCAAACGGACGTCCAGGATGAACGATGATATCAGCTAATTGGCAATGCGGCCTCTCTCGGCCGCCTGACAGCCAAGAATAATGTCCAATAAGCAGGCAGCAACTGCAGCCAACTTGCCTCTCATATGTGTTGCCAGTTTGCCAGTTGCAAGTGACAATTTATTAATAAACAGCAGCAGCAGCAACAGCAGCAGCAACAGCAGCAGCAGCAACTGGGCTGGGAATGGGGACTTTGGAGTCGACTTTGGACTGCCAATTACCGCTGGGCAATAAATTGCATGTCACCGGCGCACAGTGGGCAAGAAACGGCTAGACTAGCCCTTAAAAATTAATATCCCCCAAAGTAGAGACCAGAAAGTAGGATTATTGTTGGCACAGAGACGGAAAGACAGATAAATAGTCGGACGGACAGACAGACGGCCCGGGCATAAAGAAACAAAGGCGGACTGACAGACACACAGACGGACGGACAGACAGATGGACAGACAGACGGACGTGCAGACAGGCGGACATAGAGACGGACATGCAGAGAGACGGAAAGACAGAGACGGACAGACAAATAGTCGGATGGACAGACAGACGGACAGACAGACAGATGGACAGACAGAAAGGCGGTTGGACAGACAGACAGAAAGGCGGACAGACAGATAGAAGAGACAGACGGACGTGCAGAGAGACGGAAAGACAGAGACGGGCAGACAAATAGTCGGATGGACAGACAGACGAACAGACAGACAGACAGAAAGGCGGTTGGACAGACAGACAGAAAGGCGGACAGACAGACATGCAGATAAACGGACAGACATGCAGAGAGACGTACAGACATACGGGAAGACAGACAGATAGAAGGACATGCAGAGAAGCGGACAGACAGACGAAAGGCCAGACAGACGAACGGGCAGACAGACTGAGAGACGGACATGCAGAGAAACGGACAGACAGAGCGACGGACAGACAGAGAGACGGACGGACAGACATAGAGGCGGACGGACAGACAGAGAGACGGACGGACAGCGAGATGGACGGACAGACAGACCGTCTTGGCTATATCGACTCTTTAGTTTATTTATTTAGTTCGACTACGGACAGACAGAGAGACGGACGGACAGACAGAGAGACGGACGGACAGACAGAGAGACGGACGGACAGACAGAGAGACGGACGGACAGGCAGACCGTCTTGGCTATATCGACTCTTTAGTTTATTTATTTATTTATTTAGTACGACTAAAATCAGTCGACAAGAAAATATAAAGACATTACAAATTAAGATATTATAAATTAACTATTAAAATTATTATTTAAATCCAAACTGAAGAGAAAAATTAAAAATTAAAGGTTTGCATCAAGAATATATATACTTTATAGGGTCTGGCATGCTTCCTTTAATGCGTTAGACTTTTCGTTACTAAATAAATAAACAAATATAATACTCTTACAAAGGGTATACAAATAAACTACTTTGATATTCGAAAATATGAATTGTTAAAGGCCTAGATGTAGCCGTTTTTCCCCACTGTGTGGCGCCCCGAAACAGACTTCCCAATCCTCTCCAGCATGGTCTGTTTCTACTCCCAATTCCAATCCCAATCAGAGCGCGACAGTCAAGGAGACACAGTCAAAGAGAGAAAGGGCGCAAAAGGAGGCGTAGCTTGGAGAGTGGCAACCAATGTTGCGTTTAATGGACTCAATAAATTCTGGAGCCTGTCTAACGATGGCCGTCTTGACAGGCTCCCAACGTTTATTAGGCATTGGCCAAGTTACAACAGCAGCAACAGAAAGATGAATTACTTGTTAGCTGTGACCTGCCTCCTAAAACACAGACTTCTTCAGCAGAGAAGTCACCATCCCCAACTCATATTCCTCTCCATTAGCACAAACTCAAATCTGAGTAGCAATTAAATGAACAGTGAAGAGTTAAAGAAATCTTTATTAGGCATTTCAAATGTAAAATTTGTGAGTAATTTAAATTAAACTCAGTCAAATTGTTTGCTGAAATTTGTATTATTTTTAGTAACAAGCAGACAAAACATTATTGGCCTTTTCCGGACAATTGAAATTGTAATCAGAGCAATTAAGTGGCTATCAACTTGTGGTTATCAAATATATGTGTGATGTAAAAGAGACTATCAGTATCAATTAATTCCATTTGAAATGTGGCCAGTTCTTTATTTATAATAACAGTAGTCAACTCATATACAATGAGACATAGGTATGTCAATCAATCGCAATCAAGTTTATCGAGTAATATTGTATTAATAATATTAAGTATTTCATTTCATAGAATTGTCTGTCAATTAAATTCCTGTTAAAGTGTTATTCATAATAATACGCAATTTCACCACATTTTCCTTTTTCAAGCTGATTATTGCCTATTTGTTATAAATATGTCTGTCAATCAATATCAATCAAATTGATTTATAGTTTATTTTTATTAAAATTAAGCATTTCAATGACATTAACAATTAACTAACTATACATCTTACAACATATTTTCTTTTTTTAAGCTAACTATTGCATATTTGTTCTATAACTGTCTGCCAATCAATATCAATCAAATTGATTTATAGTTTACTTTTTATTAAAATTCTGCATTTCAATGAGATTGGCATTTAACTTATTATTTGTAATTGTTCTAATACTAATAATAATACGCATTTCACCTCATTTTTAATTTTCAAACTGATTATTAAATACTTATAATTTGAAATGTCTCTCAATCAATCAAATTGATTGTTAGCTTTTTTTTGTATAATTATTAATTTATCTCATATTCCCTTTTTCCAAGTGGATATTACATATTTATACAATATAAATGTCTTTCATTCAATTGCAATTTGTACATTTTATAAGTAATAAGTAAGTAATTCCCACTCCAAACTTATTGATTGATGAACAATTTGTGTATTAATCAATCTCTATCAAATTCTTATTAATTTTAATGTTATAATAATAATTGTTTTACCTTATATTCCATTTGCAAATTAACAATTAGAATTAACAATTTGTAGAACAAACTTGTCTGTCAATCAATATCAATCAAAAGCATCTCAACTCATTTACCTTTCCAAGCTGGACAACATTTAAATCTGAACCATTTCAAGGCAATAAGTGTTAAGCAAATAATTAAATAATTATTAACTGATGTGATGTGATGTGAAATTGTCAGATTGACACTTTTACTATCAATCACTGTCAATCAATCTCAATTGACAACGGTTTTTAATAGTAATACGCTTTAATTTACAGACATTTTGCGTGAAAAATGCAGTTGATTGTCAGCACGTATAGAGCACAGTGTGACCAAAGAAACTTTAATCGATTGACAAGTGTGCGCGGGCTGATCACACACACACACATTGAGAGAGACGCCCACGCACACACACACAAACACACACAATCAAAGTCAAGCAGTAAAGAAATCAAATTAACCAAAGTGCGCAAACAGAATGAAGAATTGGACGGAGATAGAGCAGCCGGAGGAGTAAAAGAGATAGCACTGTGTGTGTGTGTGTGTGTGTGGATTGCATTGAATGCAGTTGAGAGGCCGCAACCGCAGCCGACAGATGGCGCCCCAGCACCGAGTGCAGTGTGCAACGAACGTTCTTTGCGTTCTCAACTGTAAAGTAGGGTAGATTACATTGCTTTGAATGATGTGGCAGAGAAGATGCTGCCGGAAAATGCTGATGCCGATGCTGAAGCTGATGCTGATGCTGCGGCCAGGAGGCGGCAGAGGCGAGTCTGTCTGTCTGTCTGACAAGTCAAGGAAAAGTCAACAGAGAGGAAACAGTCAAATAGGAAGCGCAGTTGAGTCAAGCCATAGAACATAGACGAAAACTAAAAAATAAAAAGGACAACTAACTGCAAAGAGCGGCTGAAGAAAAAGAAAAAAAACTCAGTTGAGTGTGCTCGACTGTTATATGCCCAGTACTGGTATTTACCCAGCCGTTCAAAAGATATTTAAAAGAAACACAGGAAATTGTGAAATTCCATTGTGAATTCCATTCCATACACATCGAAGACTCTAAACATGATATTTTCCTTAATATAGAGTGATCGAGTTCTCTTAACAAAACTGCAATTTGGGGGTAACTTTATGTAGGCTTATTGGCCTAGTATTAGTAAACAGAACATAAATATATAACCAATAAAAGAAATTAATAGAAAACACAAAAAAAAGACTTAAAATGTATATTGACTTTATCTAAATTTTTAAACCACGATCTATTTGCATAAAAAAACATTATATTTAACATCTGAGTCGATGGCCTTAGTTGCTAGCAAGGAAGTTATTATATTATCGTTGTATAATAATTAATCATGTAAATAAATAAAAATATTTAAGATTTCTCTTGAAAGTCGATGGTAGCGTGGCAAAACAAACTTAGTCTGTCTGTAAACTATATGAGTAGGGTCGCTAAAATTGCTGACTCTAGCTCTTATAGACAACGAGAGTCTCTGCCAGCAGTGATGTCAACTATACAGATTAAAAACTTGTCTAGTTTATAGCTTGTTTTTATAACCTATGCTTATTTAATGTGGGTATAATCCCTTTGTGCAAATCGCCAAAAAAAAAAAAAACCGAGCCATGAAAGCACCCATGAAAGGACCTGCCAACTTGCTACAAAACGGCTTTGATTACATTTTCGGAGTGTGACCATAATGTTTTCTGATCTTGATGTCAAAAATAAAGGAAGGAAAAAATCAACAAAGTGTGCACAATGTGAGTAAATTGAATTTTTTTTGACCCTATATTTAATGTGACGGATCAAACAACTAATTATTTATAACATCATATAGTTCTGAGTTGCTATCACCTAGCCTATAAAGACTTTAGATGGTATTACTTTCAGCGATGGTGTCTCCGACATCCCCTCTGAGCATATAGGAGTCAATCATTGAAGGATTTGCGGTTTAATCTATGAATCACCCTTCTTTTATCTAGTTCCCTGGCTAGCCGATTGCAGTGTCTCTGCGAACGCTCCTAATATCGATCGACAAAAGCACCGACTTGAAAGTCTATGGTCTCCATTCCGAGGTCATGATGAAAGGTGGAGTTCTGGACGTACAAGTCAGCTCCAGATACTCGGCGCAAAAGTCTGAATCCTTTCTCGACTCATCCCAGAAATTTATATATGTTTGCAGGGAAAAACTTCGAATCATTTAAACATCACCTCCGAAAGCGGCGACAATGGTTGAGTTTATGGAGAGCCACCCAGATATCGCAAAGAGTTACAACAAAGGCGACTGTGTGTTTAACAACAAAGCTGGGGGAAATTTGCGACGAAGAGAACAGAGGAGTGACGTCGTTTAAGCATAAATTCAAAGTGAATTAAGTAGTTTAATCAAATCTTATTCTCTTAGAAGATATGGAAAGACTGAAAACAGAACATAAGCTACAAAATCGCCAAAAAAAATAAGAAGGAAGCCAGGGCCTTTGTTGGGGGACCATTAAATATGGAATCCCTCAAGCCAAAGTCTTTTTTCTATTTATTTCCAATGCTAATATTGCTAAAATGTGTAGTGTAAGAATTTGGGCTACCATTGAATTGTAAATACTTCGTGGAAAAATATATTTCAATTGATACGTTCAAAAAAAGTCTCTAAAGTCTTTTTCCATTTATTTCTAATGCTATTATTGATAAAATGTATAACTAAAGAATCAGGGCTGTCATTGCATTGTAAATACTTCGTGGAAAAATATATTTAAATTACTACTTATCAAATTTAATGAATATACGTTAAATATACATACATTAATTAATATTGTTTCTTCTGGGGAGCAAGCGAACTAATAATAATTTAGGGTAAAACTATATTTAATTGAGGTTGGACATTTTATATTAATTTTCATAGCTGTGGCAACCCTGTCGTCACTATAACATTCGATTTTTCTTTTTTTTACCAGCCATCTGGTCTTAACAGCCGATAGTCGATAGTACTAAAATAAGTCCGAGCAATTGAAATCTCTAACATTTCTGGAATATTTACCCAATAGAACTTTTTGCCCCGAAAAGTGTTCAAATTGAGGACTGCTGGAAATAAGGCCCCACATATTGGGGTTTAATTTTATAATGATGAATTTCCTGATGACTTCCTCACATAATCCATATTAAATACATTTTTTTTAATACATTGCAATATTTCTTCGTTAATTATTTTCGTTTTTTAGTTCATTAAAATGAAAAATAACGGAAATATCTAAAAACAAATTAATTTAATTAGTAAATATATTTTGCTTTATTTTGTCTTAAAAAATATTTACATTAAAAATTGGGGTCTTATTTCCTAATAAAAATGAAATAAGGCCCCAAGAAAGGAAATAACACTCCAATTTTTTTTTTAATCGTAGTTGTTTCCTGTATAATTTTTTCATTTATTTATTGGGGAATTATTTCAGTGGGTTCTTATTTCGCATAGCCCAATCTTAACCCTAAAACCCTAAAACCTCCATTCGCTTTTACATGTGGAAAGTCGGGGAAGTTTGGTATACGGCTAGGGAAATACCTGCGGCAGAGTCAGCTACGAATTGCGGCCTCTCTCCTCTCCCCCTTTTTCTGTGGGGATGTGATTCCTACAACATGTAACTTTCTGTGCAAAATTCGTACCGAATATATTCATCACATGAACTCAAATTCTTTTGGGTAGTTCGGTTGTTTGCAATATCAATTGGCGGCCAAAACTCTAGAGGTTTGTGGAACACTCCTGTATATGTTAAATTCTGAATTACTATCAACAGTTTTTTGATTTGTCTCTTTGAAAATAACTTTGAAACTGAACTGACTTCCATGAGGAATTCTTTTTTTTTGTTATTATAATTTATCAAATCAAAGTTTGTTCTACTCTCTTTGTGTATTTTGTAAAAAGTGTTTCGACTCTCGCAATTCAACTAATATTTACCAAATTTTTAAAATTCTAAGACTGGCGGGAAAGCAGCTCAACTGGCAACACTACTTGACTGTTAATGCTGAACAAAAATACTATTACGAACATTTAATGGACCCTTGGTAGCACTTTAAAGTACAGGGTCTCAAAAAGGAAAGGCTAAAAGGCCGGATACGTTTCAATGACAGAGCGAAGCGTGTTGCCAAACCAACGACTGGGCCAGTAGCTCGAGTAATTGGTAGAACTCGCCTTAGACACCCACAACGCTCCTCCCGTCCCCCGCCACCAATCTCCCACGCCTTCACCACGACGACCCTTCTTCGTTTCTGGCCTTTTGTTGTCAGGTCGCTGCCCTGAAAAATGTGTCTTTGTCAGTGCGTCACTGGAGCGTGCCGTTTTCTGCAGAACATTCACAAACTAGAGGAACTTCCTACAACCCCTTACCCTTCCCCTTCCCAAGCCACTGCCTCCTACATAGCAACCAAGACGATGTTAACGCCCGACAAATGCCTTTTGCATATCAAAAGTGAAACTTTGACATATAATTTCTCGCATGGATTTTCACTTTGACGGCATAAACGATGACAATGCCGCCTTTGAGTATTCACTATAGTCACAATCAGTGTTGCCAGAAGTTTATCGTTAGAAACAAAATGGTCAGATTTGAAGTAAAAAATCAAAGTAAAATAACAGAAATTAAAAAAAACAATAAATGCATAAAGAAAGCTAAATTTAAAAGCAACCAAAAAATAACCACATATTTCTCTCTTTCTCTTTAACTTAAAATTCTTTTAAACATTGAAAAAAAAAGCTATATCTATCAGTAAATACGCTAATATGGCAACACTGTTCCACAATCCTTATACAAATGAAAGCAGACCAAGAAACAGCAAAGGAGAATGAAAAAGCACATTCCACACCCACGCACGCACACACACGCATATGTATGTAGATGGATGTGTGCAATGCGGACGCTTGTAGAAAAATACCTGGATAGCCGCTTTTTATCGCTCTTGACAACGACTGGCAACATCAATTGCAACTCCCACTACATTTAAATTGATGGCACAACCATGAAACATGGCTTCGATTCGCATAGACACACATAATTGGCACTTGTTAACTATGCGTATACCTAGAAACATACATACATACATACATACATACATACATACATACATACAAACATATGCACTGTATGCGCGAAGTCAAGGTTTTCTTTAAGGCGACGTATTCTGCCTAAGCACTTGTGACGTCACAAGTGACCAAGCTGTTATTTTAATATTTTTTTAAGTTTGACTACTTATTGCAACTGCATCAATTTAATTACATGTATTAGTTTTCAATAAGTTACACATTTTTCATATTATTTGATTTGCATAGTATTAAATGTTATAAATGTTTTGTTAACTGCAAGGATTGTGCGAAGATCAAGCACAAGAGATTGTGACGTCACAAGCAACGATCGAATGTCAAATACTATACCATGCTAGTATTTTATCAAGCATTTCTTTTATTTTGCAACTTATTGCATTTGCAAGTATTTAGTTGCTTACATTGTCGTTTGAAAGTTTTTAAATTACATAAAATGTTTAGTTGCTTATTAGTTGTCGATAAGTTGGTATTTATTTACGTTAATTGATTTGCATTGTATTAAAAGCACGAAACATCTGGAACTAATTACACACACACACGCAATGTGTTAGAGGTGGGCGATATTTACATCACTGATGGAGCTGTCACCGATTCGATTTGATTTATTCTTTGTGAAAATCATTCGTAATAATTTATTTTTATTTCTTTATGTATAATAAAGGTAAGTAAAACATATGAAAACAAATTAACAGATGTTAAAATTACATATGATGCGCTTATTTCTAATAATGATAATTAATCACTGCTAGGAATTTTATAACTGATTGGTATTTTGTCACTAAATGAATTTTTGTCACAGCGATATTTCATATTTTTCTAATTTTCTGTAAATTCGCGCTGTAAAAAAACGCTGTATTGTGAATATGTAATTTTTCATTTAATGTGGAGAAACGAAGTGATATTTCGATCTTATTTACAGCCGTAGCAGTCGCAGTCACTGTTCTTCATCTTTATAACAGTCACAGTTTTCGCTGGGACACAAATATAACTATATCGCTCATCTCTAACACACACACACACAACACACAATGCATTGGAGATTGCCAAAGCACCAGTGTTGTCGCTTTAACTAATTTATTGCTAGATCTAGCTATTTTTCCTGTTATTCCATTTTGCTTTAATTTGATATTTTATTATAATCTAGCTACTTCTTAATGGTCAAGTTCTGGTAGTACTGCAAAGCGCTTGTGACGTCACAGGCAAATATCGCATGCCACCAACTAATTGCAGTATTTTATGTGCCAGCATATTCTCCTGCATTTGTTTGGGTCCAATTTAATTGCTTATAAGTTGTGGATAAGTGAAATACCATTTAATTTGCATAATATTAAATGTTACGCATTGTTTTGCCTGATGTTTTATGTTAGTTGCAGTTGATCACATTTAGTTGACAATATAAAAAAACACAAACTAAGCATTAAAGTTTGAGAGTGCAGCCCTCGTTTATGCTCCCCACCCACCCACACAGACTATCAACCAACCGGCAGTTCCACACATACATACATATACACAAACACATATCGCAACTACTTTCGGCTGTAATCTGCGCTTATGAACTTCGCTGGAGTCTGGCAACGTCACAACTTTCCTTTTGCACCACAACCTCCCATTTGTTGGCATGCCGCACATCGCATTTTGATGGAGGTGTTGGTGGTGGGGTTGGTTGCATGTCGTCCTTAAGTGCACCAGGCGTGGCATGTTGCCAACATGCTGGCAGTGATATCAAATGACTAACTGTTATGGCGCCCGTCGACTTTTAAGCTGCTCGATTTGCGTCGTATCATGGTGAATTATCAACAAGGTGACGTATTTTATGAAATGCTTTTAGCTATGTAGTTCAAATATGATTTGGCAACTCTTTCATATTGCCAGATAATTTCAATAAACTAAAGAAAAAGCAAATAGAAAGCATATATTGAGTAGTTATGATTGTGTTAGAGCTAATATTTTCAAAAATCTAGAAGTTACATAACTTATTTTGGAAAAAGTACTACAAAACCCTCACAAAATAGGTACATAAGTATAGCTACAATGTTGACATTGGTTATGAATAAGTTTACCTTGTTAATAATTACCATGCGCCGCATAAATCGCAGACAGCGCTGCCAACTCGTTAGAAACTAAATATCAACGTTTTAAATATCATTTTAAAAATCACATGTATTTATTATTTGCCATTTAATCTCAAAATTTGCAACGCCGACTCCACATCGGAGGCGGATGAGGTGTCAGTCGTCGGGTCATCATTATCTTCCTCATCGGAACTTTCATCAACAGTTGCAAATTGCCCTATGAGACCCAAGAAGTTAGGATCGTTTTTACCGCCAAACAGGGTTGGGATAAAAAGAAGTTTATCTAAGGGACTTTCTAGCTTCACTGTGAATCTACGGAACTTGGCGCCATTCTGTCGAAGGCAAAAAGTGTTATCTTTGAATGCTATTCTCCTTTATTTGTATTTACTACTTACATCTTCGGGGCGCGTTGAAACATGAAATTCGGGCGCTGCGAACACTTCGAATACAATGCCAATTCTTTCATATTCTTCGTCGTCGAACGTTGCATTCATTTTTTTTTTATTTTACAAATCGTAGACAAAACGTTTTCACAGCTTGCAGCCCAATTGCTTGAACAGTGTTGGCTAATGCGTAAAAACACAATTTGATTTTAAAGTCGATTAATCGATATTTTTTTGTAGAAAGGGATTTTTATTTGTAAACTTCGACATCAATTATTTTGTTTTATCTTTTGCAACATTGCAAATGCAAAATATGAGAAACCAAAATATTCCACGCAAATCAATCGCCACTTTTTCCCTAGAAGAACTTCGATTTTTCGATGAACTAATTTATTTTGTTCCATTTCAATCGTTCCAATTGTAAAAATCGTCAAATAACTTAAAAATAAGTTTAACTTAAAAGCGAAACATAAAGGTGAAAAGTTAAATAGTAAAAAGTAAATAGTAGTGAAGTTACCAAGAAGACTTCGATTAGTTAGAGATGGAAGGTTAATCAATAGAAGTCTACTGGAATAAGAGAGCAAGTCAATTTCCGAAACCCAGTTAAAGCCACGAAGCGCAAAAAGTAAGAACTTCTTTTGCACAGACTCAATTCAGTCTTGGTGTAACGAATATTGTGGAGACCACACACAAAATCCGTATTCCAGAATAGTAGGTCGAACAAGAGAGCTAAAAAGTAGTTTTGTCATATAAGGATCGTCAAATTCTTTAGACCAACGTTTATTGCAACAAAGAACCTATTTCAATTTGAAATTAAAACCAGTCGGGAAGGCTACAGTCGAAGTCGACTATGAGAGACTTATTCTTCAAAATGTAAATAAGAGTAACACTAATAGTTCCCATAACGCTTTGTAACGTCCATATGCTCTTCTTCTTCCTTTGGTCCGACACTGAGCAATATTGAGTTTTGAATAACTTCCGAGATTATTATCCGATCGCGATGAAATTTTCAGGATACGTTAGGACCCTAATACCCGTCCAGGACTCTAGCCTTAATATTTTTCGTTTTATGGGATTTCAAAAATGTTCTCGATTTACGGAGGCGGAAGGGGGCGTGTCAAAATTTTAAGATAAACTTGATCTGCTTACCCCATAGACGAACCACCATACCAAATTTGATGACTCTAGCTCTTATAGTCTCTGAGATCTAGGCGCTCATACAGACAGACGGACATGGCTATATCGACTCGGCTGGTGATAGTGATCAAGAATATATATACTTTATGGGGTCTGCCGGACTTCCTTCGACCTGTTACTCACATTTTGACAAACTTAATAGACCCTTTTTTACTTTTTTTTTTAAAAAGTAAAGGGTCTTAAAAAGAATTCCCAAATCATTTACGCGACATAATCTCTTAAGCGTCATGAGGTCGATCGTGTAATTAATGATATGAGGCCTGCCCCTCATACAAGCCGCCTGCTCAAGGCATTCCACCATCAATTTCTTTTTTTTTTGTCACTGCCATGTAAATTACCTGGCGGATGATGTCCTCGCGGATGTTCGCTAATTCTCATTTAAGTCTTAAAAAAAGTCAATATTAATATTTTTTTAATGACTGTAAATTGAGTACTTGAAGAAAACTAGTGCTTGAAAGGAAGACCGGAAATAGAAGAGCAGGTTATAAACCTTTTTTGGGTCTCTCCTTACTAAAAAGCTGCCTACGCCTTTGTTATTGTTGTAAACCTTTGAATTTCGAATCATTAAATTACATATTTCATCTAATTTTAATTTAAATAAAAATAAGCTGATACTTTTTTACGTATTCCACACATGGCCATAATTTTGATAAAATTATTTTTAAGAGTGTTGGTAATTTTGTAGAGTTTATGTTAGTTTAATTACCTTAATTAAAGAAGACGTTACAACGTTTGTAAATAATGTACAAATTTCCAAAAAGTAAGTAAATAACTTACTTTAATATTATGTTTTTTATTTATGTTAATTTGAATTTAAAAGCGGACAAGGGGTAGGAAGTGGAAGAGAAGAAGAGAAGTGGAAATATCCGTTGACAAAGTATTAGAGTAGTATTTACTAGTATTTATGGTGTGCTACTTATTACGATGATATGTTTTAGGCCTTTAACTTATTTTAATTAACTACACTATTGTATTTTTTTTAAAACATTGATCGACTTTTCTCCAGCTATGTATATTCCTGGCAGCTTTTATACTTTATGTATTGTTTGTTCGATTTTAGAAGGTGTTTGCCAATCAGAAAAATTTAGCGACAAACTAAAATTATTTCTAAAAGATACATAAAATAAAAATTAATATATGTAATTAAAAACTTTTAAGAATATTTATATTTATATTTGAGAAGGTGTTTGCCAATAATGTGCAAATTTCTGTGGTGACAAATGCACAAATGTATTTTATTTATGTACAACAAGGATTATAATATGAAAGAGAAGTGAATATTTATTCGACGACAAAGCTTTGGATTTAGATTTTTATACCCTGTATATTAAGTTTGTTGAAAGTATGTAACAGTCAGAAGAAAGCGTGGCCGATATATAAAGTATATATATTCTTGATCGGATTCAATAGCCGAGTCGATATAGCCTTCTGCCTGTCCGTCCGTCTGTCCGTCCATCTTTCCGTCCGTCCGTCTGTCCGTCCGTCCGTCCGTCTGTCCGTCCGTCTGTCCGTCCGTCCGTCCGTCCGTCTGTCTGTCCGTATGAACAAAAGTATCTCAGAGATGATAAGAGCTAGAAGCTAGAACTTGGTATCCCAAGTTTCATTTTCATTTAAATAAGAATAAAGTTCACAACAAACGCAATTTTGCAGCTAGTTTTTATTTATGTTGTGCTACTTATTATGTGAATAATAAATTCTTAGGCCTTTGGCTTTCTTTTTAATTTAATTAGAAAATATTTATATTTTTTAAATATTGATTTAAACATTGATTCCCTCCCTCTATATTCCTCGCAAACTGTTATACAAAACACTTAAACACAATTTATTTTTTTTGTTCGATTTGAATGTTTGTTTTCGAGTGTTTGGCACGTGTTTTGCAGCTTTTCCTAGTGTTTTTGCTTGTACAACAATATTATGGCAAACAAAAACAACTCAAACTACCCCAACTACCCCAACCCGATGTCTATGTGGCTCTGTGTCTGGTTTGTTTGCATGTGTGTAAATTTAGAAATTATGTTTTCTTGTCTTTTAATTAATAATCTCAAGGGTGTTGTGGCTTTTGCTGAAGTTGAAGGCAAACAGATACAGTATGGATGTGTGTGTGTGTGTGTGTGAGTGTGTGTCTATAAGTGGGACAATTTTCACAGACAATGCCTTGTTCTTGTGTCATCTACAGTCACGGACATAAGTATTCGCCATTGCTGTCAAATGTTGTCTCATATTGTTTTATACTTTAATAAACATAACCAACAATTAAAAATAACATTTGTGCATACTAGAATGTTAAATATTTATTGTTTTAGAATAGTTCAAAAATTAATTTTACTATAGTTTGTCACAAAATTCGATATCACAAATGTTTGGCCTTGAACATGCTTTCGTCACTAGAGTTTTACCTCATGTATAGATTTTTCGGAGGGTGTGCTTATCAAAAACTGAAAAGAATACATATTTTTGCATTTTTATTCAACGCCAATTCATTTTTATTGTCAATTTATTTGAAATCACAAATCGAGAAAGCCAATCTATAGTGTTATTGAAAGTAAATGAAATTAAGTAATTTTTTTTTAATTTTAAAGCTGTATAAATGTCGTTGTTGGCGATCCTGGAAATGTACATACTATTTAATGTTTTTAAAAACTAACAAGCAATACTATTTTCAAAAATTAAAGTATACTATCAAAATCAAACCATATTAACATATATATATATGCTTTAATTTAAGTTATAAAATAGCCATTAATGATTTATTATGATATTAGGCCAGACATTAAAATAGTAAAAACTATCGATTATAAATAATATTTATAATATTTGCAATATTTTGTTTAGCAAATTTGCAGTTAAATTGGCGATATACTAGTGAGAATGTAATTAATATGGTAAAATTACATTTTGTAAAACAATATATAATATATTTTAATCAATATTAATATTTTCTGTAAAAGTTAATCATATAAAATAAATCCTTATGAAAGTAGTTTATAAAATCTGTTAATTCTTGTAATTTCAACAATCTTAAAAGAAAACCGAAATCACAGATGCTATGGTTGGGAAAGCTTTTGAAATAACTAATATAAATTATAGGAAACATATAAATTTTATAAATAATTGACTTTGCTCGAAGGACCACTTACTAGTACTCTAAGCACTCCCTTATGTCTTAGATTTAATATTATATATTTTGTTTGAGTTTGCATCATATTATATGAATCATATACATTTTTTAAATAATTGACTTTGCTCGAAGGACCAGTTACTAGTACTCTAAGCCCCTCGTAATGACTTTGATTATTGATTTTGTTTAATTATGTAAAAAAATAATTTATTATATCAATTATAGGAAACATTTAAATTTTATAAATAACTGACTTTGCTCGAAGGACCAGTTACTAGTACTCTAAGCACTCCCTAATGTCTTAAAATTAATATTATATATTTTGTTTGATTTTGCATCATATTATATGAATCATATACATTTTAGAAATATTTGACTTTGCTCGAAGGACCACTTACTAATACTCTAAGTCTTAGATTTAATATTATATATTTTCTATAATTTAATTAAATAAATAATATGTAAATAATAAATAACTAAATTGACTTTGGCAATACAGTGAGAAATTATCTAATTTCCAATACTTTTGTCGGTGACTGTATGCAAGGATTTCTTGTCATTCTGTCTACGATTTTACCCACAAAACATGTGAAACCAATGCCAGCTGCTGCCTCGTTTACTTCTAATACAGTTGCACCCCCTCTGTACTGAGTCGGGGCACTTTTATGGGCTGCTGTTGTGTGTGAGTTGACAATGTGATTTACATTTAATTAAAATCGTATTTACTCGTTAGATAAACAAACAGAGCAGACGCACAATTGGCAGTCAGGATGCCAGGATGCCTCGATGCCAGGATGCCTCGATGCCAGGATGCCAGGCTGTAAGCCCGAAAGGCTGCAACAGCACGCGTCTTCCTGAGTTGCCTCATTTCAATACAACATCAACTGTGTGGCATCAACAACGAGCGGCAAGAGGAAGAGGATTAAGTTCGAAAATCGTAAAAAATGACGCACAACATCAGGTGTTATTTGCCTTGCTCAAGAAATCTTCGTCAGAGTTGTTGTCACGCCGTCAAAAATAGCAGCCCAATCGATCGCACGCGACATGCTCGAAATAAGTATAGGTTGGGTATGTGCAACTAACGAATACTCTGTAAAATAAGCATAAATATTTTATATTCAAAATATGTAAAAATAATAGAATAAAAAAATAATTATATAAATTAATTAATATATTAAAATAATAAAAGATATAATTTATAAAATATAATAGTAAAAATAGGAATATAAATATAGATTTAATATATAATAATATAATAAAAATAATAATGAATATAATTTCAAGTTTAACAATAGATAAAAAATAATAAAAAATATAATAATTTGCAAATAGATTAAATAGTAAAATATATTTTACATTAAAGATATTTAAAAATATCAAAATAAAATGTAATTATATAAATTAAATAATATGTTAAAATAATAAAAAATATAATTAATCAAATATAATAGTAAAAATTGGAGTAAAAAAATAGATTTAATAGATAAATAAATAAAATACAAATGAAAATAATATTAAATTGAAACAATAGATAAATAAATAATAAAAAATAAGAATATAAAATTAGATTAAATAGTTAATTAAGTAAAATAAAAAGGAAAATAATTTGAAAATTCATTGAATAGATAAATAAATAATAAACAAAAGGAATATACTAATAGATTAAATAGTTAATTAAATAAAATAAAAATGAAAATAATTTAAAATTTAAGAAATAGTTAAATAAATAATAATTATATATAATAATTAATACATAATTAAATAAAATACTAATGAAAATAGTTTTAAATTTAAACAATAGATAAATAAATAATAAGAAATAGGAATTTACAAATATATTAAATAATTAATTAAGTAAAATAAAAAGACAATAATTGTAAATTTAATGAATAGATAAATAAATAATAAAAGTAGGAATACAAAAATAGATTAAATAGTTAATTAAGTTAAATAAAAATAAACATTATTGTATGTTTAAACAAAAGATAAATAAATGTATATAACATAAGGATTTAGATGTGAAAAAGTTAAAATAATAAAATATAATAATATAAAATATTAAAATATTATAAAATATTATAATGTAAAATATAAAAAAATATTAAATAGGTAATAAAATTAAATAAGTATTCAATTTATTTAAAGCTTATGAAATAGATAAATTAATATAGATAGCATAAGAATCGAAATGTGAAACAGTTTAAATACTTTTACGCATTGTGAATAATGCATTAATTTTTAAAGAAGCTTATCTTTAGTTGGGTATGTGCGACTGGCGACTACCCTGTGAATATTACACTTAAATACAGCTGCATTCATGTTTATTGTCTTATTATTACAAAACTTTCGGTATATTAACTATTCGCATGTGGAATCAATAAAAAAAATACCGCAGCAAATTTCAGGAATAAATTTAAATTATTTCTAAGAGATACATAAAATAAAAGTTAATATTTAAAATTAAAATCATTTAAAAATGCTTAAATAAAATAGAAAAATATATGTAAATAAATTAAAATCAAAGAATATATTAAAATAATTATAATAACATATAAAATATAAATATAAAAATATATTTAATACATAAACAAATAATAATTCAAACTATTTAAATTTTAAACAATAGATAAACAAATATATAATATAAGTATATAAATGTAATATAAATACATTTACACATTGTGACTAATGCATTAATTTTTAAAGAAGCTTATCTTTAGTTGGGCATGTGCGACTGGCGACTACCCTGTAAATATTATTACTTATAAGTTGTTTATTCTTTTGTCATTATGCAACTTTTAATACGCAGTAAATCAGTAGCTTAACTGGAAAATTCTCATGTTCATTCCACAATCAATTAACAAGTTTATTTTCTTATAATATTATTAAATATTTACAATGTTTTTTAGATTGCTCCACATTAAAAAAAATATTAAACGACTTATCAGAAAAGATAAATAAAAAGATATAAATAAATTATAAAATGAACACGAATGTTTTGCAGTTAAAGATTTCACAGTAACTGCTATTCGTCTTTGTTCAATACTCTCTGAATATAAAGTATAAATCTGTAGACTGCTCGACGAAAGGTTACCCTGTAACCATATATATAATTACAAAATATCATGTTTATTTTGCTCACATTGTGAAACTTAAAGTACTCAATGTTTAATCTTATGTATTATCAATTAATTTATATTTGAAATAACAGTATTTGTCAAATTAGACCATCTTAAGAATTCTATGTACTATCAATTAATTTATATTAATAATAATAATAATATGTGTCAAATCAGATTATCTGAAGAATTCTATGTAATATCAATTTATTAATATTAATAATAATAATATTTGTCAAATCAGATTATCTTTAGATTTAATTTAAATATGTAATTTAAAAGCTCTAGTCTCTTGCCTAGTAGGCATGCCTAGCATACCCTGCCATTTGTTTTTTCTTACCCACAGGGTATTCACAGGCGCATGAATCAAAAATGAAGGTCAAGACGTAGTACACGATTTACGGCTTAAAGCAACAACATGATTTGCCCATGTAATTATGCGTGTACTTTTCCGTCTGCCTCCCCCCCCCCCCATCGCCAAGTAATGAATGAAATATCTATTTTAAATTTATTTTGTTTTCAAATGCCTTTAAGCTGCTACCTCTAGCAATTTGACTGCTTACTCAACCTCCATGTTCACTTCTTTTTCAAAGCAGTATGTTCTTCGGATGCCTCGACTTTCCCCCCCGTTGCTCCCGATAATAATAGGAATGCTTTATATGCTTTTCGGTCTTTGATGTTGCTCTGAACAATTTTGACTACTACAAAACTCTCACTTCTTGGCTGCTTTAAATTACAAAAATATATTTATATATATATATATATTAATGAAAAGAAATCGCACATAAAAGAAGAAACTGGAATTCGCAACTCGAAAAATGTGTATGTAACTTGCATATGAGTGAAAGCTTAATCCATTAGGTTCGAATGACTTTGAATTAAAATCCCTACCTTATAAAGATAGGAATTACTGAAAATTAGCAAAAAAAACCTTTTTTCAACTAACAATAAATTTTATCTCAGAGAAAGTTATCTAGAATCAAGTAAACTTTTGGATTTGCTAGAAATAAGTATGAAAATTATTTACACAAGTTCGAGTCTCGTTTTCGTAACGTTTATTCGCAGTGATTAATCACAGAATAAGTTCGTTAAATCTTTAATCAAGAATTTTATGTCTTAAAACAGTCAAATACCTTTACCTACAAATGAAACTGACACGATTTCGATTTAAGTCTTCAAAATACATAGAACAAGTATCGTGTTCTTACTACAAGTTGTTTTTGTACTCAGAGTTACAGAGTTTAAAGAACTCGAATTAAGTCTAAATTGTACTTCAATCTAGAATAAATGGCTTATCGCACTTAGACTCTCGTTTAAATTTGAAACTACAAATATTCTCAAATCGAATTCATTTTACTTTTGTGGTGAAAATAATGAAAACAACATAAGATCTGAGTTTATCATTATTAAGATGTTATTTCATTATGATTAACACCATTAATAACCTAGGCAACGACGCGTCGTTATAATGGATGTACTCAATTTAACAGCGTGGTAATTGATAAGGTTTATATTCCAAACTAATTGTAACAGGTTAATTTGTGTATTTACATAAATTACTATTTCAAAAATCATTCCAGTCACTGAGGAGTCCGAATCAAAAAAGCACCATTTGAAGGCACAAACAACTAATTGTCATAATTGAATTAATACCTATTAAGTAAGATAGGATTAAATTATAAATAACAAAAGTGAAATCAAATAATAAAATAATTTAATAACATTAGCAGTTAAACAATAAATTCAGGCATGATCGGTAAGCGAACGTCGAAATGAATTCTGACCTGAATTCAGACATGAATTAGAACCTAGATTCACCTCTGATTCAGGCATGATCGTTAAGCGAACACTGAAATGAATTCTGACCTGAATTCAGACATGAATTAGAACTTAGATTCACCTCTGATTCAGGCATGATCGGTAAGCGAACGTCGAAACGAATTCTGACCTGAATTCAGGCATGAATTGGAACATAGATTCACCTCTGATTCAGGCATGATCGTTAAGCGAACACCGAAATGTATTCTGACCTGAATTCAGACATGAATTAGAACATAGATTCACCTCTGATTCAGGCATGATCGGTAAGCGAACGCCCTCAGGCCTGAGGCCCAACGAGATGCCAGTGTTAAATGCATTTGTCGAAATCCCGTGATGGGAATTACAATTTCAGGCCTGGATCTGAACGTTCACGTCTGATTTCATGCTTGTGAAAGGCCTGCACGGTACTGAATGTATAGTTTGTATGTATACATATACACACAAATGTGCACGAGCACTTTGTTAGATTATATCGTATCTAACAGGAGGATAATATTCTGTAGTCAGTCTTTATCGACTTTCATACTATCCAAAAGTCGTTTTACGCTCACCTTGATAATTTTGATAATTTTATTAGACAGCGTGAGGTGTAGCATATTATTTCAAGTGATTTAAGTCTGCAGTTTGCAAATATCAAGTATAAAAATATCTCAAAATAAGAATATGATATTTTGAGATAATCTTGTACACTCTTACAGAGTTGAGTAGAACAAGATTGAATGCTACTTAACTTCAGAATGATTGTAGTTACTATAATATCGCTTTGATCTCACTTTTATGTTTGAAAATACTAAAATACTTAAATTTTCGGATTTAAATCGTACTTGAAATAAGATCAAGATTCTTGACTTCAATATTATCATTCTTAGTAAGAAAACAAATATGAAATGTGATGTTTTAGGTACGAAAAACTTGTGTAGTGTAAATTCCATATGAGTGAAAATCAAGCGCAGTTTCTACCACCACCACCACCATGTTCACTTAGCTCACCCCTCTGCTCCATGTTCACTTTATATCTAAGTGCTTCCTGACAAAAGCTTACAGCTATACTAGTAGATAAACTGAAAACTGTAAGCCAAAATCAATGACAATTACTTATTTGCAGTTACTAGTTGAGAAGTGAACACACATCATTGTCGCCATCACCTCCATGTTCACTTTGCCATGGCGTACAACCACATTTCCGGCATTTATTCAATACTAAATTGGCATGCCAAATTGTGTGGATTATATTTCCAATTGAAACGGAAACGGATATGGCAAAAAAAAAAAAAAAATAGCATTGAATGCAACTCTGTGGCCTGTGTGTGAAATATCTCCGAACACTTTTGCGCAAATATCAGTCAGGAAAATGTTGTAAATTGTTTACTCCCACTCTTTCTCTGTGTTGCAAGTGCCACATTCATGTTAGCTGCGACTTTTAAAGGCAAATCACTTATTCTTGTTATGTTTTCACTTCTTGTCAGGTGCACAGAGAGAAAATAACGATGGAGTTCAATAAAATTCGAAGTTACAGAGAAGAAAATTAGCATCAAAATACACACATCAACTTTATATAAGAGAGAAGATTTTTAATTTAAGTAAAATTATATTATTTACTAGAAATGTGTAGGAAAATTCTTTATATAAATTTGGAACTTGAGTTTGAAACGCTTTTTCACAACGAATACTCTCAGAAGAAGCTCGTAGAGCCTTACAATTCTTGCTTAGAATTCCCAAATAGTTCTTGTTTGTTTTCTCTAAGAAAAAGTTTGAGAAATTAATTTATATTTAAGAGAATATATTTTGTAGTCAATATTAGCTTATTTTCACATTAACTGAAAGCATTTAAATACATATTTCAAGAACATTATGTACTTACAAATAAGGTCTACACAATATATTGTTTTAAGTCTGATGTATGCATCCTTTATCGAAAAGAAATTGTAAAATATAGCGATTTTTTTTATTAATTGGTCTGAATGTTTAAAAAAATTCATCTCTCAACGAGAGCGACCTATCAAAAAACGGACTACAGTGTGTTTTAAAGGGGAATTCCACCTGCCCAAGTGTAAATCAGTGTGACCAATAGTTTACAAATCAAAACATCACAAAGTTGACACATAAAAAAAAAATGGATTACTTTTTCCCCAAACTAATATAAATAAATAATAATAAATTGTTTAAAAATTCAATAACAATTTTATCTATTTCTTTGGCATACAATTTGAGTAGGAACAAATCTTTCGTAATTGGATTGAAATAAAAATATATATTTTACATACTATTCAAAAGAAAATTCAACCAAATGCAGAACAATCAAAGCTACTTTCCTAATGTTAATGATATATATTTCTTATGATTTTTTTACTCTGAATAGTTTTTATTAATAGTTGTAATATTTTCTAATTAATGCTTCCATTGATTTTTCATTTATATATTTTTTAATTAATTACAGAGCTAAAAGGTTTTTAAGTTTTAAATGCCCTTCTAATATATTTAACCAGTCGACTATGAGAGACCCTTTACTTATTCTTCAAAAAGGAAATAATAGTAAAATCTTAAATAAATTTGTAAATGATAAATACATTTTAAAAAGTATAATAACCTAAAATAAGTTGTGCCTCTGGTAGGTGTCGAACTACAGAACCACACCGCAAGAGTTCGACACTCTAACCATTGCGCCAGAATAGCAGAATTGCGCCTCCAACCTTCGTATATTCGAAAATTTGTTTGCTTAAAATCTCCGGTGTTTATTGTTCGATTGCGATGAAATTTTCAGTACACATCGAAAGGAAAGTAAATTTAATGTATGCCAAATTTGAAAATTATATCTTTTAAATTACTCTTAGTATTCGGATTTTTCCTATTTTTGGAGGCGGCAGCAAAACAAACTTAACCTTTGTGGAAGCCTCCGAAATATTGTCACTAAATTTGGTTACTCTAGCTCTTATAGTCTTTGAGATATAGGTGTTCGTACAGCAGGACAGCAGGACAGACGGACGCACAGTGGTCGATTTGGCGAAATTAGCTGCATTTAATTCAAAATTCAAAGTGGAGCTAGCCGCCAAATTTTTTTTTTTCTTTATAACTGACATCCTACTGATGTCAGAAACACTCACCGTTTGAATTTTTTTATCGATAGTTGATCAGCTGTGAGCTTTCAAGATCAAAATATGTTTCTGCACTTGTTGCAGAAAAATTTCCAGCCGATTTGCACGTCAGTAAGATTTTCGTTAGAAAATTTTTTAAAATTAGTTCCAAAACAAGTTTGTTGGTTTTTTTTTAAAGATAAAGGTAAGTATTATGTAAATAATTTATGTTTGTTAGTTGTGCTTATCTCATTTAGTCATACTTTGATGTAGAACATAGCCTTAAAACTAACCTTTTCATAATAGCAATCACATGACTTCAGTGGAATGCCACTAAAGGGATTCAAACGGATTCAAGCTAATTCCAATTTAATAAATTAATATGATCTTTTGTGATCGTGAAATGTATAAGCATTTCTGCAACTTTTTGCAACTTTTCAAGAAAATTAACTTTTTAGGTTCAATGTCAGTGGTAAAAAGAGACCTTTTTTCATATGGCGATATGAGCAAGTGTCTCTCTGTGAACAAAAAAAAAAAGTTAAAAAAATTTTTTTTTTACTTTTAAATATTTTTTTTTATATTAAATATAATTTTTTCTTTCAAAATAAATTAAAAAAAATTTTTTTAAGTATACAAAATTTTTTTTAAAAAAAAAAAAAATATTTTAAATCTAAAAAAAAAAATTATTTTTTTTTATTTTATTGTGTAGAAAATTTGTTTTTATATGAGAAAAATTACATATTAAATATACGGGGAATAATGTTGAAGTTATTAATTAAAAACAGCTAATTTCGCCAAATCGACCACTGTGGGACGGATGGACAGACGGACATGGCTATATCGACTCGGCTGGTGATGCTGTTCAAGAATACATATACTTTATAGGGTCTGCCAGACTTCCTTTGACCTGTTACGCGCATTTTTTTTTTGACAAGCTTAATAGACCCTATTTACTTTTTTAAAGTAAAGGGTCTACAAATAAATATTACTATTCGAAAGTAAACATAGCATAATATAGAATAATCAAAGCTACTTTCTTAAAGTTTATTATATCAATCAATCAAAATTTTCATAATTCTTTGCTTTAAATAGTTTTCTAGTTGCATTTTCTAATTTTTGCTTTCTTTTCTTTGTAATCCTATTTTTAGACCCTTTACTTTAAAAAAGTAAATAGGGTCTATTAAGTTTGTCAAAAAAAAATGTGCGTAACAGGTCGAAGGAAGTCCGGCAGACCCCATAAAGTATATATATTCTTGATCAGCATCACCAGCCGAGTCGATATAGCCATGTCCGTCTGTCCGTCTGTCCTGCTGTCCGTCTGTCGTGATGTATGAACGCCTAGATCTCAGAGACTATAAGAGCTAGGGTCACCAAATTTGGTGACAATACTCCTGTGACCCCCGAAAAGGTCAAGTTTGTTTTAGAATTTTGCCACGCCCCCTCCCGCCCCCAAAAATCGGAAAACCCTAATAACTCGAGTAATTTAAAAGATACAAGTTCCAAAATCGGCATACATAAAATTTACTTTCCTTTCGATGCGTACTGAAAATTTCATCAAAATCGGACAATAAACACCGGAGATTTGAAGCAAACAAATTATCGAATGTACAATGGCAGGAAATGTGCAGATATGTTAAGATTAACATTTGTATGTTAAGATTAACATTTGTATGCTAAGATTAACATTTGTATGTTAGGATTAACATTTGTATGTTAAGATTAACATCCGTATGTTAAGATTAACATTTGTATGCTAAGATTAACATTTGTATGTTAAGATTAACATTTGTATGTTAAGATTAACATTTGTATGTTAAGATTAACATTTGTATGCTAAGATTAACATTTTTATGTTAAGATTAACATTTGTGTGTTAATAATTCAAGTGTAACATAAGCGATTATATTTAATTAATCGGAAGCTAATCTGAGCAGCGTCAAATTTATTTAGGTTTATATATAAGTCTGTATGTTTGAAACTGTTATTTCATTTTTGAAGAATAAGTAAAGGGTCTCTCATAGTCGATTTCGACTGTAGCCTTTCCGACTGGTTTTTGCTTAATTAGATATGATTATTTCTTATTTGTTTTTGTTATTCCTACGATAGTATTCGTGATGAGTTACAGAGCTTAAAGGAATTGATTTAAGTTTCGGCCAAGTCTTCCATTAACTTTTGCCTTAAAAATGCTTAACTTAAAAATTTCCTAGACTTTAGTAATAAATCATGATTGAAATGTAAAGGGCTTTTGAATACAAACTACTTGATGTTTTCGCTCTGTGTGTGTTGCTGTTACTGTTGTTGTTGGTGTTGTTGTTGTTCTTGTTGTTGTTAATCGATTCATTTTGTGCTTTCAACTGAAAGAGTTTCCTCCTCTCCTTTTGCCAATTGTTAACTCCCTTTTGGGCTTGTAAAACAATGACAAGGACAAATTTGTGAGCGAGGCAAACAGACAACGGACTAAACAATGGAATTGCTTTGGTTATCGACAGACTCTGGACAGCATTGGGGGTACTCGGAACTCAAGGGGGGGCAGTTCCTTTAAGTGTCAATACAAATATAAATCAATGTTGTTTTCTACAGACCCCAAAGGTAACCAAAGTTTTTGTTCTTGTTCTTGTTGTGCCTGTTGTTGTTATTTGTTCTGGTTGTCGTGTCGCTTTAGGCTGGTTCAAATTTGATCAGGTTTTTAGTCAGGCAATCAATTTTAACAAGCATACAGTTTTGTCTGTCTGTCTGTCTGTCTATCTGTCTGTCTATCTGTCTGTCTGTCTGGCAACGTCTCGTATCATATTAAATACAAAAACTTGCTTCTTAGTATTTCCTCTGCTAATTGCTTGCTCTGATCCCAGTGGAATGCAAAACTTTTGTCTGATGTCAATCCCAACTAAATAACGAGTTAAAGTGTTTATTTAAAAAAATCTTTAATGGTAAAACGTGTAGTCAAATCATCGGACAATTAAAATCGATTTATAAATTGTTCCTACAAGTTTTAAAATTATGAAAAATTAGAATGGTGTTCATATTTCTTGGGTTTATTTATTATATTATTTACTTGCAATTTTTTTGCTGTCGTTTTTGCAATTTAATATAATTTGTACAACAGACAAATGTGGAAACAAAAGATTACATATTTGTATGTATATTGTAAATGATAAATGATATTCTGTTTACTAGTAATTGATTTGTATTATTACTTAAAATTAAAAGTGAGCTCGCGCTACAGTAGAAAACCCAGTGCAGGTCTTTAAAGAAAAGTATTTTCATTATAATGGGATTTAAATATATCGCTTAAAGTCGAATTTTGCTGTTATCGAGTGTAGGTAGCTTGCGATAGTCTGGCAACACTGGACTGCGGCTGTTGATTGTTTTCGTTTAGCGCCACGCAGCAGACGAAAGGCAAATCAAACATACATGAATGAA
>OY282582.1:56594710-56620292 GCA_958299025.2 Drosophila histrio | reverse complement strand
AGTCGGGACCCCGACCGTAATATACCCTGTGGGTTTACAGGAACCCGCTTAAATTCACTCCAGATGAAATTCTCTAGTAATTCGTTTTTTAATTTTTGTGGGCAAAGGGGGCGTGGCATCGTGATAAATTTTTCTGGACACATCAACCACAAAATATTCATCATGTGTCCCAAGTCTGAAGTCTCTAACTGTAATATTGCTCTTGTTATAAGCTTTTCCGAATTGTAGGCGAGGGGGGCGTGGCATCGTGATAATATTTTCTGGACATATTGACCACAAGATATTTATTATGTGTGCTAAATGTGAAGTCTTTAGCTGTTATATTGCTCTTGTTATGAGGGTTTAGAGCTACAAAACTGCTTGTTTCATACTTTTTTCTTGCTTAGTTTGTGGGCAAAGAGGGCGTGGCATCCAAAAAAAAAGATAAACTTGATCTGCCTGCAAAAATTACCAGTGCTGGGACACCAAGATCAAGCTTCTAGCTCTTACCATCTCTGAGATCCTTTCGTTCATACGGACGGACCGACAGACCGACAGACCGACAGACCGACGGACAGACGGACAGACGGACATGGCTATATCGACTCGGCTATTGATGCTGATCAAGAATATATATACTTTATGGGGTCGGCCATGCTTCCTTCTGCCCGTTACATATTTTTAACAAACTTAATATACCCCCACAGGGTATAATAATATATGTAAATATATTAATTAATATATTATATTATTATAATATATAACCAGTCGGAAAGGCTACAGTCGAAGTCGACTATGAGAGACCCTTTACTTATTCTTCTAAACGGAAATAAGAGTGACACTAATAGATAGTACCTCATAGCGCGTTGTTACGTCAACATGCTCTTCTTCTTCCTTTGGTCCGACACTCAGTAATATTGGGTTTTGAATAACTCCCGAGTTTATTGTCCGATCGTGATGAAGGTTAGGTTAGGTTAGGTTACTCGGACCGCTCAACATAATGTTGAGATCACCCGGTGGCCATTCGGCCCATTGTGATGCCCGTTGCTGAAACTTTCAGCGTGATGAAACTTTCAGGATAAATTAGGACCCCGAAGCTTGTCCAGTGTGCCAAAATTCAAGGCTCCAGTTTTAAAATTGACCATTATATGGGATTTTAAGATTTTTTTGAATATCTTCCGAGATAACCATCCGATCACGATGAAATTTTCAGGATACGTTAGGACCCGAATACCTGTCCTGTGTGCCAAAATTCAGGACTCTAGCTTTAATATTTTTCGTTTTATGGGCTTTCAAAAATTTTGTTCTCGATTTACGGAGGCGGAAGGGGGCGTGTCAAAATTTTAAGATAAACTTGATCTGCTTAGCCCATAGACGAATCACCATACCAAATTTGGTGACTCTAGCTCTTATAGTCTCTGAGATCTAGGTGTTCATACAGACAGACGGACAGACGGACAGACGGACAGACAGACAGACGGACAGACGGACAGACGGACATGGCTATATCGACTCGGCTGGTGATGCTGATCAAGAATATATATACTTTATGGGGTCTGCCGGACTTCCTTCGACCTGTTACGCACATTTTTTTTTTGACAAACTTAATAGACCCTTTTTTACTTTTTTTTCAAAAAAGTAAAGGGTCTAAATATGTACATATTAAAAGCTTGTATATTTGTTTTTGAATATACATAAATATATACAAATTATTAAATGAAATACATATATATAAACTATATCGAATAACTTGATAAATATCATGTTTCCAATACATTTATATCGTGTAAATTTGCGTGAAAACAAAATGCATTTCCAATTGAACTTTTATATTACATTTTGGGTTTATTTTACCATATTTATATTTATATTAATAATTATACGAATATACAGTTAATGTTCCTGTTTATTTCATTTTCCTCAGCTACGTCTTCAAGTTCCAAACCTACTATGTACATTAAATCTACAATTTCTGTTGTATAAATCTCGTGCAGTTCAGTTAAATATGTAATTTATGTTAGAAATAAAATACTAATGACGGTAGGCAAAAGTAGATTGTAATAGCACTAAAATAGCACACTAAATATATACTCAATATACCTATAATTACTTTCCAATTGAGAGATAAATAGATGATGACCTAATTGGTATAATAGTTTTAGGTATACAATGAAAATTCAATATTATATTTAAAATAATGAAACTGAAACTTAATTAAACCATTTGAATGTAATTTCATCGCACAAAAATTACACAATTGTAGAAATAATAACAAGCCAATTAAAGTCAAGGCGGAAGCGAAAGTAGGTAAGTTATAGTCAGAGCCGACTATTAGAGACCCTGTACTTATTCGAATACTCCTAATCCACCTTACCTTCTCCAACGCCATTTTCTATTGATAATATAAGCGGAATGCAAAAAAACTAGATTCAAATATCTTGTTTAGTTCTTGAATCATAATTAATGCCCTAAAATAAGCAAATACCCTATAATGACGTTTCAACGTCAGTATTCTCTTCTTCTTCCTTTGATCCGACACTGAGTACAATTGTGTTTTGAATAACTTTCGAGTTCATTAGCCGATGGCGATGAAATTTTCAGTATTAATTGGAACTCTGATGTATACCAAAATTCAGGATTGCAGCTTAGATATATTTCGCTTTTTGGGATTTCAAAACTGTTGTTTTACAATTTATGGGGGCAAAAGGGGGCGTGGCAAAATTTTAACACAAACTGGTTCTGCTTAGTTCATAGACGAACCTACATACCAAATTTGGTGACTCTAGCTCTTATAGTTTCTGAGATGTAGGCGTTCATACAGACGGACGGACAGACGGACGGACAGTCAGACAGACGGACGGACAGCCAGACAGACAAACTGACATTACTATATCGCCTCGGTTGTTGATGCTGATCAAAAATATATATACTTTATGGGGTCTGCCAGACTTCCTTCAACCTGTTACGCACATTTTTTGTTTTTCACAAACTTAATAGACCCTTATACTTTTTTAAAGTACAGGGTCTAAAAGAGCATTTATGCATATGTCAAGGAATCAACTGCCAAAGCTATTTCTTCAAATTTAAAAATAAAAACCACATATATTAACCATAGACAATTCTCTGTCAAACTGCATTTAAAGTTTTGTTAATTCACATCATGCAGATTTTACATTTTTGTCATGTAAATCTCGTAATTGAGACACTGTGCGTGTAGTAAGATGTATGTGTGTGTGTGTGTGTGGCAAATGCAAATGCTGTCAAATGCAGCTTAAGTGGGCGGACGAAACGAGGCGTGGCAACAGTTTGAAATGCTGCTGTTTGAATTGTTCATATTTTGATTAATTTCTGCAACGGTTGTTGTTGCTGCGGTTGTTGCTGTTGTTTGCCTGTTGAAGTAATTGCAAAATGCAGTCATGTATGCATCTGTGTGTGTGTGTGTATTTGAGTGCATAATCGTCACACACACACACACACACACACACGCACTCAGCAATTAAACAAATAAAGCGCTAAAAGCAAAATCTAAATGAATTAAACTATATAAACTCTTACAAAGAATGGGAGGTAAGAGTTGGGCGGAAGGTGGAACAAGAGGCTTACAAACTAACCAACACATAAAACCCCAACCCACTATCCTACCCTCCCCCCCCCCTACCACTCACTCTCCGCATTCACTCTCTTCCTCTTTCCAGCGCGTTTCATGCGCTGCCATAAAATATGAGATAATAAAAAGTGAATTATGTGTCCGCGGGCAGCAGCAAAAACGAAATAGAAAAAAAAACTACAACTAGAGTCTATTCTATCTTAGACGCAAGTAATTTACTAGCAGATACCCTGTATAACTGTGAGGGAAAAAACACCAAACATATCTGACTGAATGTATTTACTTGAGGAAGTGTTTAGATCTCAAAGCTAATCAACTTCTTATCAACTTTCGCAGCTCTAGCTTCAAATGTTTCTGAGAGTCGATTGTTACGATTGTTCTGAAATATTCAGAATAAATAGTACTTATGCCTAGGTATAGACATAAACAATTTCATAACTCTAGTTCCAATAGTTCAAGTTACAAACACACTTGAAGTTCGATGACAATGTATTTCCTTGAGGAACTTCTTCGTTTATAGATTGATAAAGCTGAAATAAGTAGGATACATAAATCTAAAACCTAAATAAACCATTACCAAATTTCACAGCTCTAGCTCTAACAGTTCCTGAGTTCCACTTCAGTTACTTTGTGACATAACTTTTGCGTTAATGCAGCGATTACTTTGAAATCTTTACTATAAATAGATATTATGCATAGGCATGAGCATATTAAATTTCATAACCCCAGCTCTAACAGTTCCCGAGTTCATATAGACAGTCAGGAATTCTGTCTAGCATAACTATATATAACTTTACTGTTTACAAAGCGTTTAACTCAAAATATTCAGTATATTCACTACATAAGCCTTGTTACACGTATACCAAATTTCACAGCTCTAGCTCTAAGAGTTTCTGAGTTCCTATAGACAGTTCCGTTTCTCCGTTTACATAACTTTTACGTTTTTGTAGCGATTACTCTGAAATATTCAGAATAAATAGTTCTTATGTCTAGTTATATGCATATTAAATTTCATAACTTTAGCTCCAACAGTTCCCGAGTTCATATAGACAGCAAGCAACCCTGCTTCAATAACTTTTCTGCTAATGATGCAATTAATCTCATATAGTCAGAATGTATAGTATTTATGCTTAGTTATTGGTAAACCAAATATAATCATTTTTGCTCGAATAGTTCCTGAGTTTCTATGGACAGTCAGGAATTCTTTCTTACATAACTATATATAACTATTGTGTTAAGGGAGCGTTTATCTTGAAATTTTCAGTATAGTCACTTTATTAGGCTTGATACACGTATACGAAATTTCATAGCTCTAGCTCTAAGTGATCCTGAGTTTACACTGGTTGACAGATGAAGAAATAATTTGTTAATTACTGAAGTAATATAATATAATATAATATAATATAAACTAATATTCTGTGGTACATACGAGTACTATTGTTTTTTGTACAAATCGTTATCCATTAATTAAAATGCTCGGCCTAGCCCATATGTTCAATTTACAGGGTATACAAGGAGAAATCTAGAAAAAGCACCAACAACAACATTTAATTGCAATTGTTTTGTTTGCCTGCTAGTTTTTATTTGCACTTTAATTATGAAAAATGCGAAACGCAGCAACAGCAGCAGCAGCAGCAACTAATTTCTACAAGTTGCAGTTAAAGTTAACGACCAACAGTTGAATGGGGGAGAGAACTGGGGGGGGGAAAGCTGAGGAAGAAGCTGCTAAAGTTACTAAGTTATGGCCAATATGAGACAGCAGGCAACACTGGCGTCAAGGATTCCCACTGAGAACGGCATAAATAAATGGCTTACTAAATCGATTCGAATGCAATGCAAGACAACAATTCTAGAAAGAAAAAAACATCCAAGTGATCAACTAAGTTGTAGACTGTCATTTTAGAATATATATCAATTAAATACTGTACAAATTATGTAATAATTATAATGAAATTATAATACATGTGGGCATTTCCATGAGGTCGCACGGGACAATCGTACACATTGTGAGTGGTACAAAGGTCAAAGTAAGACGGATTTTCAAAATGATTTTTCCAATTAAAAGTAGTTCTTGATTAGCCCTATAATTGGTGCTAAGGTCGATTTTGAGGAACTATTCGTATTGTAGATTTTTACAAGAAATCAAGGCATTCGCACGGGACAGAAATAGAAGTGGTTTTTGTGGCGATCAATTTAATCTCAGATTTCAGCGAAAGTTTGGGCAATATATTCACGCAAATTTCTGATAAATGTTATACATTGATGTCCCTTTAAAATAGATATAGTTTTGCTCAAATATGATTTCTATTTTTTTTTTTAATTAAACAAAGTGACACCGAAATATGCGATAATGCAAAGCCGAAATTATCGTAACTTGCAATCGCATACTTTCTTATACATTATTTTTTGACTCTTTGTACCTTTTTCAAAGATTTGGAGTACCATAAGACAATGCATAATAACTTATTCTGAGAATTTGTATCGAAACAAAATGTACACTAGAAATGCCCAAATGAGAAAAGTTTCACTTGTTTGACATTGTATCCCAATATTTCGAAATCGGTTATGAATAGAGACGAAATTTTGTTACATTAGTTAAATTTCATTGTTTTCCTATTAAAATATCGACTATACACCCTATTTTTATAATGAAACAAGTTGTTTTGAAACACTTTGAATGTTTTGGTCTCGGTGGACCTTTTGGTGGAAATGCCCATATAAGTTAATTGACTAAATAATAAACTGAAGTTCTAGAAAAAATCTAGACAAAACATAAATTGTTTATAGCAAAATCTACAGTAAACTGAATCTAGCTACGCTTTTTAAAAAGACAATCAAAACTCTCTAGAAGCATTCGACTTGGAAATGATAGTTGAAGCAATAAGTGATACATATTATACATATATTTAAGAAACTTTATATTACAGCTTGAGTAGTGTGTATAATAAGATAACTGCTTCTAGTTAGCAATAAATATTCTTAATGTGTTATTCCTCTTTTATTTTCTCTAGCTTATTTTAGAAATAAATGTAGAATTGAATACAACTTAATTCATAAATATACTTTAAACAACAATATACCCAATATCAGTTTGAAAATTGCAGAATTAATGCAGTTAAATATAAACTATTATATATTAAAGATACCAGTTCAACTGACAGAACTAATTTGACTTTATTGAATTTTTATTGCATATTTCAGCCAAAAGCTACAAGTATAAATATACTTATTATTTATAGCGATAGTCACAAGTAAAAATATTATATTAAGAGTAGTGAAACGTAAACAATGTTTTGATAACCTAAATAGTAAAATAACATAAAGTAAAATAATGTAGAAAAATATAAACTTAAATCAAAATGATGACAGAGTTATGCTTAGATAATTGTGTAATTCAATTTTGAATTGCGTGGCTCTTTGAATAGATTTAATTGAAGGTGTGAGTTTGTTTCAGTGTTGAAAAATTGTTTCTTCGATGAAGACAATCTAAATCTAGGAATTTTGAGATTATGTGTTCTGCCTGAAAAGCTATGCTCAAGTTTATCGAGAAGTTTTAAAGGATCTAGCGGTTCTTTAAAATGTTGTATATTAGTCTAAGTGTCTAGAATTCAATAAAAGTCTTTAAAGATAAGTCAAATATTTGGATGTTAGCATTAGAAATGCGATCATGCAATATTGTTAAAGTCTATTAATAGCTTACACTGGCTAGCTTCTTCTACTTATGTTTTGCCTTCGCTTGCTTAGAATTCCCAACTGGTTCTAGCTTGTCTGCTATAATGGTCACATAAAGGGACCTTGAGAAATTATGACAAGTGGATAATTTGCGTTGTCAGTTTTCACTTATTTTCACACTATCTGAATGCCTTTGATGATAATTTTGATAATTTAAATAGACATCTTTAGATGTTGCCAAGAACATTTTATATTTATCAATTAAGTAACTTTAAGTGCAATATTCTTTATTGAAATATGCTGTAGTATTTAGTAACATAATTTAAAGAGTTGTATTGTACTTACAACAAGAATAAATGTACTTACTTTAAGTACGTTTGCAGCTCACTTTTAAGTTTGAAACTACTAAAATACTTGAATTGTTAAAGTTTAAAAATCCTACTTGATTTTTCAGTAATTTCATGCTTAATCAGAAATCAATTTTCAAGTTTATTCTTCTTTTTTCGCGCTGTGTAGAACGCTGTGTCTCCTTTATGTGTCTCGTTATCGTCAGTACTTATTTGTTATTCGTATTCGTTTTCTTATTCGTTTTCTTATTCGTTTTCTATTCGACTCACACCATTGATGATGGCAAGCGTAATTGTTACAGCCCGGGCCATAAAAATAAAAACTTTTTGCCTGCTGTTACTTATTTTAATTTTTATTGACTTGTTGTTTTCTTTCGTTTCGTTACGTTTCATTTTCTTTTCTTCTTGACTTTTTCTATTATTGCTATTTGTGCCTTGTTCTTTTCTTTTATGGCTAACGCGTATTCGATGTGTGTGTGTGTCTGTCTATGTGTGTGTGTGTGTGTGTGTTTGTGTGTGTCTCTGTCTTGTTGTTTGTCGACGGCATCGTTATTTGATTTCATTTCTCGATTTGCCATTTTGAATTCACTTCATTGAATTGTTAATTTTATCGTCAGACACAAACACACACACACACACACACACACACACACACACACACACACACACACACACACATTGATACACATCTATCTCTATGTTGTTGTTACATTTTCTTTGCCTTCTTTATTGTCATTGGCCTGCCTTTCATTTACGGTTATTACAGTCCACGCCTCCTCTTCATATCGCCTGTTCCCGATACACCTTATTGCCAGCCCCTCGCCCCCCCCGCCCCCTCTTCTTGCCGCCTTTAAGCCTCTTTCCATACGTTGGCTTGTTTATCATTTGGCCATATTACATTTTATTGCCCACTGTATTTGCCGCAATATGCATCCAATATGTTTGATTACATGCCACATATACGTTTGGCGAGCGAGGTGTGCTCTTGGAGTTTACAGCACGTTAATCCAATTTCAAAGAAAATGCTTTAGAATAATATAATATTTAAAGAAATTCCAGTTTTATAGATCCAAATTACAACTAAAAACATCAAAAATAAGACCCAAATATACTAAAAGGCTTGTAATCATCCACTTTTATTTTCCTCTCACAAATAAAAGTCTTTATAAACTATCAATATCAAACAAGTATTTTCATTATAATGGGATTTAAATATATCGCTTGAAGTCGATTTTGCTTGCATCGAGAGTAGGTAGCTTGCGATAGTCTGGCAACACTGGACTGCGGCTGTTGATTGTTTATACTCAGCGCCACAGCAGACGAAAGGCAAGTCAATCGTCGCCGAGGCCCAGCGCTGCTACTGCGCTGCTACTGCGCTGCTACTGCGCTGCGACGCAACTGCTGCGCTGCATAAATTTGTTTCTTGAATAACTTCTGAGTTCAATATCCGATCGTACTGAAATTTGCAGCACACATTAAGAGTATCATACTTACCATGTCTGCCAAATCTCAAGTCTCTAGCTATAAAACTGCTCTTGTTATCAACTTTTCCGAGTTATGGGCGGTGGGGGCGTGGCATCGCAATGAAATTTTCAGGACACATCAAGCCCACGCTTTTTATCATGTGTGCCAAATCTCAAGACTCTAGCCCTAACATTGCTTATGTTATGGTGATTTTTCTAATTTTAAAACCAACGGGACTTGGTATCGAAAATTGAAAATAAACTTGATTTGCGTATGGTATTCAGGAACCTACATTCCAAATTTGAAGTCTCTAGCTCTTATAGTTGCTGAGATCCACGAGTTTATACAGACGGACGGACAGACGGACAGACAGACGCACAGGTGTCAATCGATTCGGCTATTGACACTGATCAAGAATATATATACTTTATTGGGTCGGAGATGCCTCCTTCTGCCTGTTACATACATTCACACAAATTCATTATACTCTATTTTGCCCATTTTTATTGGGCACAGGGTATAAAAAGGCCAATCCACTCTTTTTGTTATTTTAAAACTGTTTTAATAAAGTCAGTTTGAATCATTATTATTGATTACTCGTATTAATTATTACAATTAAATAATATTCAAGGAAATACTAAAGAAATGCAATTATTATTCATGAATATATCAACTATAAATATCAACCAGTCGGAAAGGCTACAGTCGAAGTCGACTATGAGAGACCCTTTACTTATTCTTCTAAACGGAAATAAGAGTGACACTAATAGATAGTACCTCATAGCGCGTTGTTACGTCAACATGCTCTTCTTCTTCCTTTGGTCCGACACTCAGTAATATTGGGTTTTGAATAACTCCCGAGTTTATTGTCCGATCGTGATGAAACTTTCAGGATAAATTAGGACCCCGAAGCTTGTCCAGTGTGCCAAAATTCAAGGCTCCAGTTTTAAAATTGACCATTATATGGGATTTTAAGATTTTTTTGAATATCTTCCGAGATAACCATCCGATCACGATGAAATTTTCAGGATACGTTAGGACCCGAATACCTGTCCTGTGTGCCAAAATTCAGGACTCTAGCTTTAATATTTTTTGGGCTTTCAAAAATTTTGTTCTCGATTTACGGAGGCGGAAGGGGGCGTGTCAAAATTTTAAGATAAACTTGATCTGCTTAGCCCATAGACGAATCACCATACCAAATTTGGTGACTCTAGCTCTTATAGTCTCTGAGATCTAGGTGTTCATACAGACAGACGGACAGACGGACAGACGGACAGACAGACAGACGGACAGACGGACATGGCTATATCGACTCGGCTGGTGATGCTGATCAAGAATATATATACTTTATGGGGTCTGCCGGACTTCCTTCGACCTGTTACGCACATTTTTTTTTTGACAAACTTAATAGACCCTTTTTTACTTTTTTTTCAAAAAAGTAAAGGGTCTAAAAAGAAGAACCAATTTATTTTTGTGTTTCAAATATACTAAAGTGTTTCCAAAAATCGACTTTAAACTATATGTTTCTCACAACTTAAAGTCTATAAAATCTTCTATTTATAAAGTCTTCATTAACTTTTATGAAAGCCTGAAAAAAGGAAAATCAAAGTTTCTTGTTATTTTAAAACTGATTTAATAGAAGTCAATGTTAATGTTATAATTAATTAATATAATTAACACTAATAATTAAAATTATTTATAACTATATCTATATTAAAGCCGCAAATAATTCTTAAAGACAATTGCAACAGTTTGCCTACTTAAATAATTATTAAAAAATAAATTTTTTAACATATTCATTTCAACAGTTTAAGTCGCTGAGAAATATGAAATAACAAACGGAAAATACATGTTTAAATTCCAATGTTGTTCTCATTTTCAAAGGAAAACTTCAAGTGCCAGCCTCGAGCTGCGAAAAGCCATTACAGTGGAACTGCGCTATAAAGAACTCAAAAAGTAATTGAGGGACACGCAATATGGGAAGAGAAAAGAACAACGTTTTAAATATTCATACTCGCATTCACATTTCACATTTCATATTTCTGCTGTATACACGAAATTTACTTACTTATAAAGGCATTCGTTATGTAGCTGCTTGACTGTACTTTTGCCATGGTTAGCCATAAATTCATTCATATATGAAAGTGCCTCAAAAGTGTTTTCCAAGTGCTTCTGAGCTCTATCTCATCAAGTATTTAAGCTTTTATGCTGAAATTTCCGTATGCAACAAGTAAACATGTTAACTTTTTTGTATATTACTGCGATTACAACTGGTTGAGAATTATAAATTCGCATTGAAAATGGCTTCAAATAGAGTAGTTGAATAATAGTTGAATATACAAAATATGCCAATTTATTAGTATCGTGAAAAAATATATGTTACAATGTAGTTACAGAAATCTGATTTTTACTGGAGATTTAGTTCAAAAAGTTTTAAAAAAGTATTAACAAGAATTGGGAATTTAAAATTTAAATCCAAAATGATTACACAAATTTAAAAATATAGTTGAGCTATATATTTATCCATAGTAATTGGTTAAAATATGTTTGAAATTAAACAACACGTAAAGTATTTTTAGTGGAATGTATAGATACTTATATCTTAGACCGATGTAACGGACTTCGATGCTAGTTTGGAACTCTCACTATCCCAGTTCGTTTATAGCCTTCTAAGATTCAGTTTCTTCATTCTCCTAATAAGTTGAGCTGCCGTATGCTTGAACAGCTTTCTTTGATTCTTCAACATGCCGGTCCGCCATACTTTGGTCCTTTGAGTCAGATCTATTATGGTCGATTTTTGATATTTGTTGACACAGGAACAATTAAAGGCACTGGTGAAGAAGCGTGGCAAACTCAAGACTAGTATTCACATAGACACATACTACGTCTTGGTTGGATTCTACTACAAACAACATCATCCACTCTGGCTTGAAGGACCAAAATATGATTTCAATGTTCGTTTGTTGAACTGCCGTATGCTTGAACAACTTCCATTGATTCTTCATCATACCGGTTCGCCATACTTTGGTGCTTTGAGCCGGATCTATTTCGGTAGATATTGTGATTTTGTGTGATTCGGTACTCATTGATATTTGTTCATAATAGAACAATTAAAGACATTGGTGAAGAAGCGTGGCAAACTCAAAACTAGTGTTAAACTCGGGCTGAACGGTCGGATTCAACTACAAGGGCAGAGGTCACTTCTCGTTTGGATATTAGCCAGATGACAGCAACGGGCATCATCTAAACAACAACAACTCTTCGAACGGTTGGCTGTATATCAAACAGCATCATCCACTTCGGCTCGAAGGACCAAAATATGTTTGAGATTAAACAACACGTAAATTATTTTTAAGTAGATTGTATATTTTATTATATCTTAGACCCCAACGTAACTGATTTCGATGTTAGTTTGGAACCGACTACATTTAAAGTATATTAAATGTAGCTGCAGAAAACTGATTTTTTAATTATAAAACAAATGTTTAATTACTGGAAAATGATTTACTGGTTTACTATTCATTTAATCCATTATTTAAGAAGAAATGCATATGAAAAACAATTTAATTTGGGTTTAAAGTTGTTCTATGCTAAATGCTAACATTAATCTTAAATGATTTTCTAAATACTGTTAAGAAACTGAATTATGATTGTTTGAAAAGAGTTGTTAAAATAAGATAAATTTATGTTGATGACAAATGTAAAGTTAATATATATTTCAGGGTGTTATTAATGTACATTAAAGATAGTTTCATAAAAGTGTCTTAAACTCGTCAAGTGTTTAAGCTTTAATCATAAAATTTCGTATATTAACTATTGAATGCAGTTGATAAATTATGAGTTTATTAACTGGTTTCAAGGCTAGTCCTTAAACTATAAAATAACCTATTCAATTGTGTACTCATATTAACTTAAATTTTCCACCAACTTTGTCTTCTATTAAATTAATAATAATTTGTAATTTTAGACTAGTTTTCTTTAAGATATATTATATTTGCCTGCGTAAATTGAAAAATTCTTAATATAAATTCAGAGAGAACGTTATATTAGCCGCTTGATTGTTAATGAAGATGCCGCATGTTAGTCTATGGCTAGAGGGTATTACAAGTATCTTGTTCGGGTTTAGCTACAAACAACCAAGCTCATCCTATATCATCCTCTGACTGTGTCCTTTGCAATACAATAACAACAATAACAACAACAACAACAACAACAACAACGACAAGAAATACAATAAAGCGAACAGCAACTACAACAAGGACAAGGAAAAAAGAAAAAGAAAATTTGCATTTCTTGCAGTAAATTCAATATTTTCCTTTATGATTTTGCCTGTCGCATGCTTGCCAAGTTCAGTATAGAGTGTGTGTGGTGTGTGTATCCGTTTTATACCCTAACAGAGGGTACTATAAAATTGTCAGGAAATGTGTAACATGTTAAAAAGTGCGTGACATACTGCATAATATTATAAAAATATATACCATCTGTCTGTATGCCCGGCCGCCTGCCCGACCGCCTGCCCGTCCGTCCGATTGTCCGTCTGCCCGCCCGTCCGTCCGTCTGCCCGCCCGTCCGTCCGTCTGTCCGCCCGTCCGTCCGTCTGCCCACCCGTCCGTCCGTCTGCCCACCCGTCCGTCCGTCTGCCCGCCCGTCCGTCCGTCTGCCCGCCCGTCCGTCCGTCTGTCCGCCCGTCCGTCCGTCTGTCCGCCCGTCCGTCCGTCTGCCCACCCGTCCGTCCGTCTGCCCGCCCGTCCGTCCGTCTGCCCGCCCGTCCGTCCGTCTGCCCGCCCGTCCGTCCGTCTGCCCGCCCGTCCGTCTGCTCGCCCGTCCGCCCGCCCGTCCGTCTGCTCGCCCGTCCGCCTGCCCGTCCGTCCATCTGCTCGCCCGTCCGTCTGCCCGACCGTCCGTCTGCCCGCCCGTCCGTCTGCCCGTCCGTCCATCTGCTCGCCCGTCAGCCTGCCCGACCGTCTGTTTGTCCGTCTGTCCGTCTGTCCGCCCGTCCGTCTGCCCGACCGTCCGTCCATCTGCTCGCCCGTCCGCCTGCCCGACCGTCCGTTTGTCCGTCTGTCCGTCCATCCATCCGTCCGTCTGTCTGTCCGTCCGTCCGTCCGTCGGTATGATCACCTAGATCTCAGCGACTTTAAGAGCTAGAGACACCAAACTTGGTATGTAGGTTCCCCTATATCGTAGTCAGATCTGGTGTGTGTTTCTCCGACAACGAATATTGAAAATTGATTTTTAAAAATCTATTAAAAAGAGCAATTATAATGTTGAAACCATGAAACCTCATGGTAAGCATCGGGAACCCGTTGAGATATATAAACTCGGAAGTTCTTTCAAGAAGATGTTTCTTATATATATATATATATATGTATATATATACATACATTTATTCCATTGTTTTTCTCATTATTACTTATAGTTACGTTGGCATATTTACATCTTTTGTATGACTATTCTTAAGGTTTTTCCTGGTGCTTTCCTTAGATTATAAAATCTGTAAGTTTGCTTGAGAAATTTTGAGAGACAACAACAATGTTCATACTAAACCAACTAATATGCAACCGATCATTCATATGGCAACTATTAGATATAATTGTCTGATTGTGCTCAAACTTGATCAGTATGTAAAAGATAATAATGAAAACAAAATATGTCAGTTTGGTTGAGATACCTCAATAAACTACAAAAACGTTCATACTAAATACCAATTTTCAATCGATTCTTCCTATGGCAGCTATATGATAAAGTGAACCGATTTTTACCAAGTTTGATCAGAATGCTTAAGGGATAATTGAATGCTAATTCTGTGAGTTTGGCTAAGATACCTTAATAATCCGCAAAGATTTTCCTACTAAACATCAATTTTCAATCGATTCTTCCTATGGCAGCTATATGATAAAGTGAACCGATTCTAATCAAATTGTGTCAGTATCTAACAGATACAACCAAATAACTAATATGTCAGTTTGGTTGAGATATCTCAATAAACCACAAAGTTTTTCATACTAAATACCAATTTCCATCGATTCTTCCTATGTCAGATTTAAGATATAGTGCTCCGATCCGGTCGGTTTCGACATATGTACTGTCTATAGCAAAAAACCGGAGTTGTAGCAAGTTTCAAACGTTACACATTTCGGGACAATAATAAAATATATTAAAATGCTTCGTTATTCAAGTTATTTCTAATAAATAAAATTAAATTAAATTTATATAAATTTATATATTTATAAACTGATTTACAAGCTTTTTGTGCATGTTACTTTTAACTGAAACTTCCCAAAATGGTATCAGGAAGGGTATCAAATGTGTGGCATTTCTTAGTTTGAGCTTGCAATCTTTTTATGGGCTGCCTGTCGAGTTTCGCCCGGGCATATCATGTGCACATTTTGTGCCGCAGCTCATAAGACAAACAGTCGCTGAAGGAGGAGGGAGCAGCAGGAGCCGGAGCCGGAGCAGGAGATGGAGCAGGAGATGAAGCAGGAGTCGGAGCTGGAGCTGTAGCAGTAACAGGAGTTGAGGGAAGGAGGAGGAACAGGCGCAGTCAACGCGACTGACATTTGCTCGATAGACAAGACTGACTTCCTGCCTGCCTGGCTGGCTGGCAAACTGGCGAAAAACATAAACGTTCTATCCTTTAGCCGAGTCGGCGCCACGTTTTTGGTCCTTTTGGTCCTTCGAGCTGATGCTTGTCCTGGTCCTGCTGCTGATATTGCTCTTGGTTCTACTATGTACTACTATGTCTGCCGTTAGCTTCTGGTTTGTTTGGGGCCACAGTCGAAATGGCTTCAAGTGCTTTTGCTGATTTCGGAAATTGGTTTGCATTAGAAATCACTTAAGCGCATAAAGTGTGCTGTGAGTTATTGCCGCAGGATGTGACCAGGACAAACTCCCTGCCAAAAAAAAGCAATATGTACTATAGCAGCAGCTGAAGTTGCGGTTTGGAACATCATCGCGTCAAGCGTCACCCACAAATTAATTACAAAATTAGAGCGAATTTTTGCGGTTCTTCGACTGTCAGTCAAGTCTTGTCCTTTTTATCTTCTTCTCTTCTTTTCCAGCAGCTGTCACCTGTATTTTTTTGTATATACCACAGACAGCTGGGCGTGTCTGTCCGCCCACCATCGCCTTTACCAACTCATTTCAGTAATTAAGACATTTTCACCTCATGAACTTCAAAGGAAAACACAGTCGGTTGCTCACTGTCAGCTACTTTTTAAAGTCCAAATCTCTCGGTCTACAACATGGCAGCAGACTGTTGTTGTTCTTCTTAGCTGCAACATTTTGTTTGGGCCAACAATGCAGCCAGCTTCGTTGCTGCAACTTTCTATTGCTCTGACAATGCAACCAGCTTTTTTTTTCTGCAACATTTTTTGGTGCTAAAATGCATTCAGCTATGTGCTAGATAAATTCTCACATTAATTGGATTTTCGATTTTTCAATAACCCAATAACAATATGTATAACATCCGATATATATAGACACTATGTAAGGGATAAATAAAAAGAGCGCATCGGATTTTTGCACTGACAGACATTGCTGTAAACAAATACAAAATAACAACTATTACTACTACTACTACTATTTTAATACTGTGTCAATTTATTAATAATTGTTGGAGATATTCGTGGAAATACTAGCAGTGTCTGCAGCAAGTTGGACAATGAAGAATATTTCGCATGTCATTGCTTTATTATCCAAGGTCTACAGGAATTTTAAAACCCAATTAAAATCATGCAGATATTTATAAAATTACCATATTCCCTAAGATAATTCTAATCATTTACTACACTTGTATCCAATACAATCATCAGACATTAAAGTAAAAGTATCAAATTGATGTCAGAAGTGTTGCTACCTCTGTAGAGAATATGGAGTTTTGTAGAAAATATTGCCGCTTTCTATATATGTATGTATGTAAGTATGTATGCATATTTACAAGTATATTAATGGATTTATAAATTAAATTACATATCGATGACTTTATCTGACATATAGTCTTATGTGAAACATAGCATACTACGACTTAAAAGATTGTTTTATCTAGTTTTGTTTTGTATTTAAGTGGGTTGGTGTAAAGCTGTGTACACAAATCCTAATAACGAGGCAATAGTGAGATCCCCAGACAACGACGAGTAACAGCGACGAGTAACAGCAACGAGTAACAGCGACGAGTAACGGGACGAGTAACAGCTACGAGTAACAGCGACGAGTAACACCGACGAGTAACAGCGACGAGTAACACCGACGAGTAACAGCGACGAGTAACAGCGACGAGTAACAGCGACGAGTAACAGCGATGAGTAACAGCGACGAGTAACAGCTACGAGCAACAGCGACGAGTAACGGTGACGAGTAACTGCGACGAGTAATAGCGAAGAGTAACAGCGACGAGTAACAGCGACGAGTAACAGCGACGAGTAACAGCGACGAGTAACAGCGACGAGTAACGGTGACGAGTTGAGTAACAGCGACGAGTAACAGCGACGAGTAACAGCGAAGAGTAACAGCGATGAGTAACAGCGACGAGTCACGGTAACGAGTAACAACGACGAGTAACAACGACGATTAACACCGACGAGTAACACCGACGACTGACAGCGATGAGTGACAACGACGAGTAACACCGACGAGTAACAGCGACGAGTCACGGTAACGAGTAACAACGACGAGTAACAACGACGATTAACACCGACGAGTAACACCGACGACTGACAGCGATGAGTGACAACGACGAGTAACACCGACGAGTAACAGCGACGAGTAACGGTGACGAGTAACTGCGACGAGTAATAGCGACGAGTAACAGTGACGAGTAACGGTGACGAGTAACTGCGACGAGTAATAGCCACGAGTAACAGTGACGAGTAACAGCGACGAGTAACAGCGACGAGTAACAGCGACGAGTAACAGGGACGAGTAACGGTGACGAGTAACATCGACGAGTTACAGCGAAGAGTAACAGCGACGAGTAACAGCGACGAGTAACAGCGACGAGTAACAGCGACGAGTAACAGCGACGAGTAACGGTGACGAGTTGAGTAACAGCGACGAGTAACAGCGACGAGTAACAGCGACGAGTAACACCGACGAGTAACAGCAACGAGTAACAGCAACCATGTCAATCTTATTCTTCAACAAAAATTCTAGTCCCAGTCTACTTGGTGTTGATTATATAGACCCCTTTTTTGCTTGACTGCCTCGGCTAACTTCTTGAGCTTCTTCGAACTGTACAATGTCCTGCTTGGTTTGCAGTTACTTATAATACTTGATAACCTCTTCTCCAGTTTTAGTTTTAATCTCGTACCAGTTAACTTTTTACATATTCGGAAAATATTTTGAATATCTGTATATTTATTTGACGGACAAAATCTCCATTACTTTTCCAATTGTAATGTCTTGTTCTTTCATCTCCTTTGTGGGCTTTATCGGGTCTCCTTTTCTTTCTGACTGTCCCAGTTTACATTATATAGTTTGCCAGAATTTATCTTGATATATATTATTGTCAATTATCTTTCCCCATCTCCCAAATCAATTGTTTTTCTCCGTTTCTATCCGAGAATTTATGGTAATTGTTCTTATTAATCCCAGGTATTTTATAATATTCTTTCGAGCTGTCTCAGTGTAGATTTATTATCTACATACATCTCAGTATAAACCTCTAGGTTAAATCCATTTTATAGCCTACCTGATGAAACTATCTTTTCTCTCAGAATACTTCTCCGTTTCTCTTAAAATTTCATTCTTAGGATTTGTTTTTATTTTATTAAATTGTGCAAACATTAAAAAATATAACTGTGTAGCTATATGTGTGTAAATATATATATAAAGGGTGTTTATGGTTTTCATGGTAGATCAGAGTAACTTGGTGTCCTGATCGATGTTCAAGTCGTATAAACCCTTTAGGATCACAACAATTGCTAAACTCAATCCCGCTGCCATCAAATACAATGCATAGTCGCTAATGTCGAGGGGTTTAACCAGATCTCGGCACACACTTCGGCAGCTCTCGTTCCTGTAGACAAACATATGGGATCTGTGTTCCTGAATCCAGTTAATGGAACGACTGGGAGAATAACGAAGGCGAAATCCTGGCGAATCCATTACATTACATTGGGGAAATATTCAGGACTCTTAATGCTTTAACTTGACAATTGTTGCGCTGGAAACTTTTCCTTTAAAATGTATAAATTGACGCAATATGATATTATTGGCAACTTTAGTTTACGACACTGATATATACAGACTTCGTATGACCATGATCTGACAAACTGCTTATGCTAGATTTTGACTAGTTGAGAAACTATTCAATTTCATCGCAAATGTTGATGGCCATAAATGTATTGACTCGGTAATAAACTCAGCATATTTATCGTAAATTGAGTCTTCTCATTTCTAGTCTGCTCAGATTCAGCTCAGTATTTTCATTTGTCTGTCTCAATATTCTTTTTACTATCACATATGATGCCTTCCATTTATTTGTAGCCTCCTTTTCAGTTTCCTCCTCAGACTCAGTCGAAGATTGTGAATATTTTTCGTTCTTGTTCTTATAAATATTTATTTTGCAGTCTCGTTATCCGTTCTTGCCTTGATTTCCTACTCTACGTATTTCAGTTTATATTAAACGGTCTCAAATCTCTCCGAATTCCATTGCCTTTATTTTTCCACCAATTCCATTTCAGTTTTTAGCCCAGTTAACAGTTTGTGCCTGTGTATGTAACAGACATACGGATGCATTTCCGACCCTATAAATTATATAAATTGTTGAAGCCGTATCTATTCCTCTGATGTTCCTGCTATCATAAATAGTATTTAAATATTCAACGCATTTTTTATCAGTGTACTTAGCTGTTCTGTCTGCTCTTTCTCTTCTTCGATATACTACATTCTTACACACACACATACTCTCTGCTTTAGTTTCTATACTTATTTTTGCCGGCACGTCCCCAAGATTTCCCCCCCCCCGTCGTCTTCGTTTCGTGTTTTCACGTGCAGCGTTGCTAATTTTCTTCATTAAACAGCTGAAGCATTTAATGGCAACACAGCATTAAATTGTTGCTGGAGGTAACTCGACAACAGCAACAACAACAACAGCAACAACAACAGCAACAACAACAGCAACAACAACAGCAACAACAACAACTGCAATAAATGCAACTAACAACAATTATGTAAGCCATGGCCGGATCCGGCTTCGAGGCCAAGCACGTGGATAACATTGTCAGCATCTAAAACTGAATTTGTGGTGAAATTTGCTGCTTTTCTTCCTTCAGCCAACTAATGAAACAGCCAATGAGTGGCTTAAACCAGTGTTGAATAACGAGTTTTGCAGCTTCAAATTGGCTTAAAGTTAGCGGAGTTAATAAATTGAAGAGTAAATGAGCTCAAAAGCAACTCAATTGGTGTATTTATAAATAAATAATAACATAATAAATAATAAGTATGTATATATGTATATAAATAAATAAATTAATAATTAATATATTAATATATTGTTAATTATAAATATACACAAATATGTTGGAGAGTTATAGTAAAAGTCTTGTTGTGTCTGGATTATTTTCCTGACTGCCTGACAATTTTGAAACATTAAAAACAATAAACATATTTGTTGTTGATAATATGCTACGGGCTCATAAAGATATATTTGACTTTATTAAAATTTTCGAATATTTTAATATTGACAACATTGACGATTTCGACAACACAAGTTGATAAGATTCATCTCATCAAATGGGAAAATATTAATGAAACTGAAATAATTATCCCTTTGAGTCCCTGGCTTTATTTGCCATCCAACTGCTCTCATTGACGTGGTCAAGTGCGGAAGTGGAACGCGATTTCAGCCAAATGAATATTGTTAGAACAAAATTGCGTAATGAAATGCAATTGAAAACATTAAAAGTAGTATTAAGCATGAGGTTTATTATTTAATATCATAATTATTTATTTTTAAATTATATTGTTTTTAATTTCACAGTTATGGACTGCGCAGACTCGGTGAATCTTGCTACTCCTACAACTTGTAAGGGAAACTTTATAGTATAATACCAAAAAAAAAACGAAAAACGGAAAATAATGAATTGGATGATTTATTAACTAATTTAATTTAAATAAAAACTTTATAATATTGTATGTTTTCTTGATTAACCTTTTTTTCAGCATATTTTTAGCTTATTTTAGCTTATTTTTACTTAGAATCTAGCTTATCCAGACGCTCAACACCTGGCAACATTGGTCAGTTCACAGGACCAAGCGACCAAAACTAATCAGGAAAAAAAGGCTAAATTCTTTTTAAAAACGACAAAAAACTGTTTATTTAAAAATAATTCTTTTATGGCTTCGTCCATTTATAACTTGATAGAGGTATAATTTTAAATGATGGACAAAAAGTCATTCAACGTCTGGATTTATCGACAGTTTCGAAATTTAATTTTTACTAAATAACAGGGAGATTAAACATATATATTCATATTTAAAGATCAAATTCTTAAACGTCGTATAATTATGAAACAGGGAGAATATATATATATTTATATCTCTCTCATTACGATAACACAATATCGTTGTAGAATTCAATATCACGATGTGAAATCTAATGCAAAATTTTTATTTTATAAAGTTATAATCTTATTTATACAAATAAAAGCTTTTAAAATTGATGGTGAGAAAAGGGGAGATTTCCGGACGAAGTAGTTTAAAACAGGACAGATCTGTCGAGAAAAAGGCTGACCTGGCAACACTGGTACTTAACAGCATCTAGCACAGCGACGTTCCTCGTCCCTCTGACTGTCTCTTTCTCTCAACACAACACTGTGCCACATTGACGACGGCATATACTGTCGTCCCGCTCTTTTAGTGCCGTAGAATATCCGAAAGGTTCGCTCTTTTTCCAACACTGAACTATTCGACTCAACAGTTGAGCGCGCAGTTCAAATAGTTAATCTTGCGCCGACAAATATATAATTGATGATCGCTTGCTGCTAGATACGAACTATACGATGGATGCATTAGATCTTCCCATTCAAGTTCCCTTAGTTTTCGTCCTGATCGAACACTATACCTTTCCTGTTGGCCAATTCTGCTTGCTTCTGGTCAATTGCAATCTTTAAACGGTCTAATTGTCGACAATAGAGGTCCGAGTTGAGTGTTTGCACATATGGAAGCAGCTCATGGTAGATGATTCCCTTTCAATCTTATCAAAGACACAGCATAGTCTTCCTAGCTGTTAGTCCTTGGTTAGGCTACGGTTTAAGCTGATTCACCACGCTTTGACCAGGATCGTTTTCTCACAACATTGTCGTATGTGATCCATTCATTTCATCATCAGTCACCATCCGTTTTTGAGAAGTGGGTCGATTTCATTACGATGGAAATTCTATCTGTAAATGGCTTTAAACTGTTTTGTGGTCTTGGACGATGCTTTGGCTGCTGATATGCCAATCTACTTCAATAATTTCCACGATATAATCAGAATATCCAATGACGGGTCTTTTATCTCGAAATTTCCAGAACGTAATCAAGATTGCGTATTATTAGCCAAGAAAGTATCGGGGCCATAACATATCGTTCACAATTTCAGTCGCCTTGCTTGCATTTTTGTCTTTATTGAAAAGAAATTGTAAGAAATCTCAATGGAATCGATCTATTAAAAAACGGACTACGATGTGTTTTAAAGGGGAATCCCACATCTCCACAAAGCCCAAGTGTAAATCAGTGTGACCAATAGTTTTAAATTCAACACATACCAAATTTGACACTCTAAAAAATAATGTATTACTTTTTCCACAAACTTATGTATAGAAATAGTCTCAGAATTAAGTTTATTGGCTGTCTGCAAAGATAATCTTAACATACAAATGTTAATCTTAGCATACAAATGTTAATCTTAACATAAAAATGTTAATCTTAACATATCTGCACATTTCCTGCCATTGTACATTCGATAATTTGTTTGCTTCAAATCTCCGGTGTTTATTGTCCGATTTTGATGAAATTTTCAGTACGCATCGAAAGGAAAGTAAATTTTATGTATGCCGATTTTGGAACTTGTATCTTTTAAATTACTCGAGTTATTCGGGGTTTTCCGATTTTTAGGGGCGGGAGGGGGCGTGGCAAAATTCTAAAACAAACTTGACCTTTTACTCACAGGAGTATTGTTACCAAATTTGGTGACCCTAGCTCTTATAGTCTCTGAGATCTAGGCGCTCATGCATCACGACAGACGGACAGACAGACAGACGGACACGGCTATATCGACTCGGCTGGTGATGCTGATCAAGAATATATATACTTTATGGGGTCTGCCGGACTTCCTTCGACCTGTTACGCACATTTTTTTTTTGACAAACTTAATTTTAAAGTAAAGGGTCTAAAAATATATAGGAAGAGCCTTAGAATTAAGTTTATTGGCTGCCTGCAAAGATACAGAAATTAAAAGTAATTTGAAATAATAGAAACTTGTTCATATAGTTAACTTTGTTAGTTAATATTTTGATTAATAACACAGTTGGTAGAGGCTAAAAACGAAAGTAAATCAATAGAAATACTTGCATTGATTGTAAGAAAGCATTTAAAGTTTAGTTTTGTTAAACATTCACTTGATTTCATAATGCATCATTAACAATTCTCTTCCGTTTGCCCCACCCCCCCCCCCCCCCCCCGAAAACTCTTTCATTATCATACTTTAATAGATTTGGCAAAAGTTTTTCAACAGCCTCCAATGAAAATTTCAATAATCCATGAGAGTTTTGCATATGAAATGTGAAGAGTTGGGAGACTGGCAACAATTAGAAAAAAGGAGCAGAAAAAAAGAAATGGGGGATAGTTAAGGATGTTTGTAGTACTATATTTAAATGATGTTTGTGCAAAAATGCGTGCAAAACTCAAATCAGGACACAACAAATTGTTGCAAAAGTTGTTGCAAAAACCGATTTCAAATTGATGTAAACTGAGCCAGAGTGCGTTAGAGTGTGTGTGTGTGTGTGTGTGTTGCTTTTGGAGGTTGTGGAAAGTTTTTGAGCTGATATCAGATTACGCATACGCCACGTTGTCGGCCGTCAGAGCAGCAAAATTTAACGAGCAGGAAAATCATTTAAAAAACCAGTTGAAAAAGGCTACAATTGAAGTCGACTATGAGAGACCCTTTACTTATGGTTTATATACTCATATAAGACTAATAACAGAAGAACAAAATGTGCTTCTTGTAGGTTTTGAACTCCAGAACTACACCGCAAGAGTTCGACTCTCTAACCATTGCGCCAATGCAGCCATAGTCGATTATCTGGCAAATTAACAGTTTGCTTACAAAACAGCAATTAGTAATTTTGTTTCAATGCCCCATATTGATGCCCTTAACCTTTGTAGTATATTCGAACATTTATTCCCCTCAAATCTCCGATGATTATTGTCCGATTGCCATGAAATTTTCAGTACACATCGCAATTAAACTAAACTTTATGTGTGCCGAATTTGGAATTTGTATCTTTTACATTACTCAAGTTATGCGGGTTTTTCTGATTTTTGGCGGCGGAAGGGGGTGTGACAAAATTCTAAAACAAACTTGACCTTTGTGGATTTCTCAGGAGTATTGTCACCAAATTTGGTTACTCTAGCTCTTCTAGTCTCTGAGATCTAGGCGCTTTTACAGATGGACGGACGGACAGACAGACAGACGGACAGACGGACATGGCTGTATCGACTCGGCTGTGGATGCTGATCAAGAAAAAAGTGAGACAGCGTGAGCTGCAGACAATGAGAGTGAGAGAGAGAGGAGAAGAGGGAAGACTGTGTGAGACAGAGAATGGTTGCAACTGCAACATGGCTAATGCCACAATCGACAGACCGTCGATTTATAATTTAATTTGTGTTGACTATAAGTTTTAAGGCAAAAGCAGCGGTGGCGCCACAGCTTAACAACTTGGTAAAAGCTGCAAGCACAAAATGCCGCACAAAATGCAGCAGTTTCAGTTGCATGCCACCATCCATGCAACAGCAACGTTGCAACAACGACATAAACCCGCAATCCCGTCGAGCGTCGGCAACTTTGTCCATTAAAACAAACTTTTCGGCAGGTGAGCGCATCGATGGCTTTTGGCTGCTTTACCTGAAACCCCCCTCGGCCTCCATTCCCTTCTTTACTCTCCCCCCCACCACAACTGCCATCAAACTGTTGTGGCATGCCTCACAGTCCCCTCTTGAGGCGGCGCCACACATTATTTAGCTCAAAAACTGATACGCCGAATGCAGCCAACCAATTTTGTAATGTGAATTTAATGTCAGTTTTGCGACAGGTGCGTTGCCAGGTCAGGTGAGGGTGTCAGTGTGTCGGTGTGTGTGTGTGTGTGTGTGTGTGTGTGTGTGTGTGTGTGTGTCAGTGTGTGTGTGTTCTGCCTTTGGCCAAGTGGAATATCGCTTTGAAAGCCACACAGTGCGAAAATATCAAGTATATTCTAGCTAAATATCAGGGCTTGCAAGAAGTGGTCCTAGCTAAACTAGCTAACTAGCTATAAAA